>CAUYPK010145387.1:0-61219 GCA_963574355.1 Loris lydekkerianus
ATTGTACTTCCAGGAGCATTATGTACTGTTTGATCTTCTTTCCAAGGACACTGCTGAAGATGTCAAGTTATTCTTCTTCCATTTTTTTTTTTTTTCTTTTTTTTTTTTGAGGCAGAGTCTCACTATGTCGCAGTGGCGTCACAGCTCACAGCAACCTCAAACTCTTGGAGTTAAGTGATTCTCTTGCCTCAGCCTCCCAAGCAGCTGGGACTACAGGCACCTGCCACAACACACGGCTGGTTTTTTTTTTTTTTTTGTTATTGTTGTTGTAGTTGTCGTTGTTGTTTGGCAGGCCCCAGGCTGGGTTGGAACCCACCAGTCCCAGTGCATGTGGCTGGTGCCCTAGCTGCTGAGCTATAGGCGCTGAGCCAAGATGTCAAGTTCTTACTTTATAGAGCTATTATACAGGGCATCCCCAAAGTCACATGTACCTTTATTTACAAAATATTCATTACAACATTGCATGTTGGCCGTGCCTCTTTCTACACACACACACACACACACACACACGAAGTTTTCTCTTCCACTCATGGTGAACACATTTCAAGGTATCTGTTGGTTTTTTCCTATGTATGATGACATTTTGGACACCCTGCAGGTTATTTATGCACAAAGTTAAAGTGACTGCTTCAGTTTTTTAAAAAGTCAGAAGTGAATGAATGTGTGCTTATCAAAAACAGAATGTAGACATACAGGGGTATACACATAGTAACATAAAAAGGTAGAGTCCCCCTTTTCATAGGATGGGTTTGTCTGTGTGTAGATAATCCATGTTAACTTTCTGTCTTTCTCTTGTGTGCGCATCTGCATATACAGTGGGGGTGAGAATGAACGAATATATGCAAAATAGTCTTGAAGCTTTTTTTTTCCAACTTATATTGGACCCCAGTATATATATTACTGTGCAACTTAAAACTTTTCATTAATGTCTCAATGTCTTTGCTCACATTTCATATGAAGAATCTGAGCAACAGATCATACATATACTTTTGATATTATGATAAAATGGATTTGCCCATACTGCATGTCTTGGAATAAAGGGGTATGCAAATTGTCAGAAACTTAACCATAAGTTATTTTTTCCAAAGTTTAGCTACCAGTCTATTCTCTGGAATTCTGAACCACATGGAAGATTCAATAAATAATTACAGAACTAATTTCACAAAAGCACCAAAAGACTGTGATAGTCCTAAGTAGTACTTTTTTCAACTCTACCTGTAAAGAATTTTGAGCTTTTTTATTTTTTCCCTGAAGGAAATTTGCCTTTCATCAAAGGGAAAATCAACTGTAATTTTTTTCTAGGTTCTCTCATTAATGAGTGCTTTAACACTAGGCACTTTCTTTCAAGCCTCTGTTTCTTCTTCAGGGGAATGCTACAGGATCTCAACATTCTCTGATTCTGTCTCCTTACCTCCCTAGCAGCTAAGGTCTGGGTGTCCTTAGGGTATGGTGCTGGGTTAGTGCCCTGCCCAGCCAGGTATATGCAAGATAATGTGCCTGCAGCTGTTCTGAATTGTGCCAGAGGTCAACTGGCAGCAAGACAGTGGCTGGGAAGCTGTGAACGCCTTCCATGTTTTTTACTGAGAGTATGGTTCATTTATTAAATATCTTACCCCAGATCTGCTTCCCTGTGCCCAATATTGTTTTTTGGTGATTTACTTTAAAATTCCAGTGTTCAGATCCTCCTTTCCCCATCTTGACTCTTCTGCGCACAAAGTGTGCATATGGTGATCATGATATTGAACAAGTTACCCAACTGGTATTTCATGATATGTTGTTAGCTTTGAAAGACAGTGTTCTCTGCCAAAGAATTATCTTCACTTTCAGAATGTGAACTAGGTGTGGTGAAGGGATTCAGATAATGCAGGAATCTCTTTTTTGATTCCTTTTGTATGTGTAAGAACTGTTCACATGTCTTCCTTGATTCAATGGCCAGGGGCAAGTGCTTGGCAGTCATAAGCCTTCAACAAGTGTTCAGAAAGGAAAAGTTCTGTGTGATTATCGCTCCCACCTTGCTGCTTGAAAGACACCATTTCCCTTTCATGCCTTCCCCCCCCCTTTTCCCTTCTTGCTTCCATGTGGTATCATCTTATTCTATAGAACAGAAAAAGTGATGTATGCTGACCCTTCCTTCCAAAAAAAGAAAAGCACTATGTATGTAGATAACACTCCACTGCCTCCCCCCAAATCTGCATTTACTCTCCTTTCTGTTCATTCTTCTCTTTTGTTGCGGAATGAGGAAAAGATAAAAGAATAAAAGAGGCAAGAACAAGGCAGCAGGCCAAGGTGGGAGGTAAGAAAAAAGGAATTGAAACATTGAACTTGGTGCTTCACTTATGTGGATGTGGGACCCAGGTAGGGGTCGCTGGCCAGTTGGTGGGGTTCATGGATGAAACACCAGAACCTCCATGAGTTCTGGAGTCTGAAGGGTCAGTGGTGATACTCCAACATTGAGGATGGGGTGGGATTCTGGCCATGGAAGGGCAGCCCTAGGAATGCCTAGATTATTTTTTTTCTTTTCTTTCTTTTCTTTTTTTAAGACAGAGTCTCATTCTGTTGCTCCTGGCTAGAGTGCCCTGGCGTGATAGCTCATACCAGCTTCAAACTCCTGGGTTCAAACTATCTTCCTGCCTCAGCCTCCCAAGTCTCTGGGCCTACAGGAGCCACCACACCAGGCTGTTTTTCTAATTTTAGTAGAATTTAGGGATCTCACACTTGCTGAGGCTGGTGTCAAACTCCCGAGCTCAAGCAGTCTACCTGCTTCGGCCACCTAGGGTGCTAGGATTACAGGTGTGAGTCTCTGCACCAGGCTGGAATCTCTAGATTCTGCTCTGAGTTAGGACATATTTCCCCACCAGAGACCTTTCTGCTCAGGACCCTCTTTGAAACATGGTTGTTTTCGGCTTTCTCTTGGAGTTGTTAAACCACAGGGAATGCCTGTAAGGAGATTTGAAGCCAAAGTGATAGTATGGATCAAACCTTGGAGTGGCTGAAGTTCAGAGTCCTCCAGGCTTACATAGAGGTGCTATTTCCCAACTTCTAAGCAAACCCTGCCTTTGGTTGCCCAGAGGCAGCTCCTGTTGCTTTCTCCTGACCTGTGGCTCAGTAAAAAATAGCAAGGTACATGACAGTGCCTGGCTCAGACCTCAATGGGGAAGGGGGGGAGGGGGTAATCTCTGAGAAGAAGTAAAGGCAACTCCAGTGGTCAGAACTGAGTCTGTCATGGGAGGATTTTCTGGGGCTTTCGGCTGACCTCTAGCAAGGGTCACTGCATGCAAATAGGTGTCATGGGCTAGCAGAAAGCCTTGTTTTAAAACCTAGCTCTGCCTCTTATTAGATGTGTGCCCATGGGCAAGTTTTTCCACACCTCTGCACTGCAATACCCTCAGTTGTAAAATGGGAAGAGTGATGCACCTTCATCTGTGGAGATGTTGCAGGTTAGACAAGACGGAATGAAGCCCTTGGCATGTCCTGATGCTTGGCCCGGTTCCTCTCTCCCCTCATTCCTACAAGTAGAACTAGACAGTTATCTAGTTTCTAAGGCAACAGGGAAGAAGGGGATAGTGTGCTTTAAAACAGTCCTTTTTATTTTATTTTATTTTATTTTATTTTGGGGGATTTGGGGATTTTTTTTTGAGACAGACTCTTGCTTTATTCCCTTGAGTACTATGCTGTCATGATAGTTCACCACAGACTCAAGCTTCTGGGTTCAAGTGATCCTCCTGCCTCAGCCTTCTGAGTAGTGTACTACAGGTGCCTACCACCACAACCCAGCTAATTTTTCTATTTTTAGTAAGGACAGGGTCTTGCTCTTCTTCAGGCTGGTCTCCAACTCCTGACCTCAAGTGATCCTCCTACCTGGGCCTCCCAAAGCTCTAGGATTACAGATTTGAGCCACTGTACCCAGTCAACATGCCATTTTTCCGCAAGAGGCAGTATGCTGGTCATTATTTCCATCCTGGGAGCTCAGAGGGCCTTGTAGTGTGGTAGCAATAGCAGGACTCATGTGAGGCTTCCAGTGTTAAGCCCAGGGCATCTATATAGTAAAAGGAAATAAACTGACAGATTTGGTTCCCACTACATGATGACAAATATGGGTACAACTTAGCAGCTGGTTCACAGGGATTTGGGCAGACTTGGCATCTGGCATTAGTATTTGACGTGAAGATAGGAATGATTTGGAGACTTAAAGCCACACAAGGAGATGATTGACACATCTTGACACGTCTTGTTCCATCCTGTGAGGGGTCCCCACCACTTCCCCCAGCTGTAGAGACTCTGAGTCATCCCACAGCTGCTGTGGACCACTTTTTTGTTGGTCAGTTTTCCAGGCCAGCAAAACAGCGGTTTTACTGTTACAGTTGCTACTGTTTGGGCGGCAGAGTTCAATGTGGGGCCTGCAGCCTGGGTGACAAATCAAAGGCAGAGGAGCACTGTTGCCTTCCCAAACACACATCTTGAGAACGCCAGTCAGTGGGATTGTTAGTCTCATTTCCTGAGCCCACAGATTTTTACATTTCCCTTTCTGGGGATAAGCCAGCATCTTTCCTACTAAACAGAGTATTTATAGCTTTTTTTCCTCCTCAGTAGCTGCTCCTTTAGTGGAAATAAAAGCAGGTCTCTTGCATTTGTGGAACTTTATCTTATATCCACTTTCACCTCAAAAACTTCAGCCAGGCCTCCCCCCACAAGGCTGTGTTAGCGGCCTTTGACCCTCCACACCAGCGCTGAAGTCTTACCTCTTCTTCCCTGGATCATTCCCCACTGGCTGGGCAGCCGTCTTCACTAATATTGCTTTTATTGCATCCTCCTCTTGTCCTCATCTCGGTTTCTGCCCTTCTCTTGCCCACCCTGGTTACCTGTTGCCTCTGGTCACATATGGCCCACTGATGTGTTCAGTTTGGCTGGCATGCTGCAGAACCACACAGCTAATTGGTTTAGAAAAACTTAATTGTCAGCTTATATAAACCAAGAGAGTATAAAAATTCAGATCACCAGCCTCACCTGAAATGGGTTGGTCTCCCAAAATTAGGCCAGCATTCCTGCATGCACTGTGAGCTGGAGCCAAGTGGCTGCCACGCTGTTAGGTGGGCACACATTGTCTAGGCTTCTGGTCTCTGTGCAGCCTGCTACCAGTGCAGGGCCGTGGAGGCCTTTGGGTTGTGACTCTTCATTTTAGAACGTGCCCCTTCCTTTTCCTGTATGCCCCTCCCCTGCTGCCTCTCAACTTCTTGAATTGAATATAAGTTCCTCACCTGGAATTCCATACTATCCTGGCATTCCATAGTGTCCCACAATGATTCTCAAGCTGAACAGGTATTAGAATCACCTGGAAGGTTAAAGAGGTGATTTCTGTCACCTCCCCTATCTAGTCTAAGTTAGTAGTTCAAGAGATGGGGAGGGGTACTCAGGAATCTGTACCTGAAAGCCCCCTGGTAATTCTAGTACTGATGGCCTAGGGTATATAATTTTATAAACACGGTTACAGTATGTTCTAGCAGGCCTTCCTAGCTTTTTGAGAACCGCTGTCCTAGGGGTAAGTTGCTGGCCCAGGCCTTGTTAGATGCCTTTCCTCCTCCACTGAATGGCAGCTGATACAAGAGACTGAGACTGCGGGAGAGAGAAGAAAGAGGAGCTGGGCTGACCGCCTGGCCTTCTCTTCCGTGTCCTGTCCACCACACTCTGATTAAGGCGCCAGAGTAAAACTCAGTGTATAGTTTTATACGCTGGTCCAGCTTAGAGGTTTGGTTACACTATATTAAAGATTTACCATGAGCCCATCCTTTATTTACATCTTATCAGTGGAAGAATATTGGGAAGTTGTAAAAATAAGACCAAAGAAGTTTGGGTTTATATGTTCTCCTTAGAGATGAATGCCACCTTTCATAGCAGCTTCACAAAAGCACATTCATTTTATTTACTAAGAATATCACCTTTGTATTCATTTATGTTTTATTATCCCCCTACTTTGAAAAGATAGCAAGTGATTTTGTGATTGTGCACTGAAATTGTTAAAAAGGGCAAACACTCATCAGGATAAAGGAGGCCCAGCTTCAGTGTAGAACTTGAATGTTCGCTTTCCTTTTTAGAGATTCGTGACCCCCACTCATCATGAGCAACCCATTCAAACACATTGCTGAGCCACTGGATCCTGCACAACCAGGAAAGAAATTCTTCAATCTGAAAAAATTGGAAGATTCACGATATGGTAAATACAGGGCTCTGTGATGTAATTGCTCTGATAAGAATTGGAATCACATTTGCATAATAATTAGGACTGTTGGAAGAGGAAATAGTGGAGAATGGGTGAAGTTCTCTTACATTAGTCATTTTTAGGGAGGAAATAATGATTATATACTTGTAACATTTACTCAACACTTTGTTGTATATAGAGCATTTGTACATTTATATGACATCACTTAATCTGAATAGCAGCCTGTAGGGTTGTGTTTATAAAATCAAAGAAGTCCTGAGGAAGCCAAGCCCCAGAATCAATGTTACGTGATCAGATAATAAGTGGGCGTGTTGCGGAAGAGGGGAATAAGAACATACGTTTATTTTTATTCAAATTCCATACTTTTTCTACCTTTGCACTATCTTTCCAGATAATATGGGTGAATAATTTTTATACATCAAGGTGGAACTTTTATTTTATAAATAAAATGATTTTTCTTTTGAATTACCGTTGTTTTATACTAGAAATTCCAGTTGCCACTCGCCATGCTTCCTAGTGTTTAAGGTTTTATTTCCCTTTGAAAGATGCACATGCTTATATTCTGGTCTTAATTACACAAATTGTGAATGGGGTTATTTTGTTATTTCTTGACCATTAGTTTGCATGAGAACTGTTACTTGCATGTATATGTGTGTGTGTTTGTGTGTGTGTGTGTGGGTGTGCATTTCTACCTGACACTTAATACTCTAAAAGTCTAGATGGCGAGAAGGGATGACTTACGGAAATCTTCCTGCTATTGGGATCCAAGGCATGGCAACCATTTCATATGAAAAAGTAAACTGTAATCTTTTATTTTTACCTAGTCTAAAAGTATTTCCTGTTATTGAATGTCTCTTAATCCCATTCAATATCCATGTGTTTTAAACTATTGATCACTTTACCTTCTTTCCTTTTTTGGAAGAATAGTCTGATGCCTTGTATTACCTTAATCTAGAGATTGACTTTGAAGAGCTTTTATAATAAAGTGATTTTTTGTTGGGGTTTCTTCTTGGCTCCTAGGACGCTTACCATTTTCAATCAGAGTTCTCCTGGAGGCAGCTGTTCGGAACTGTGATGAGTTTCTGGTAAAGAAAACTGATGTTGAAAATATCCTAAACTGGAATGTCATGCAGCATAAGAACATAGAAGTGCCATTCAAGCCTGCCCGCGTCATCCTGCAGGACTTTACGTGAGCCTCTTGTCACTTTGCTCTCCCTTTCTCTGCCTCTCTTGTCAGCCTTTCAAGAAAGCTTTTTTAAAAAATAAAACAATGAAAAAAAAAAAAAACAAGACCACCTTACTGTGACTATATAATTTATCACCCATATCCAGATACTTCTGAAAACAAAAGGGAGCCATTTCCCCTGGCAGCAAGGGTAAAGTGGAGTTGTCTGAGTCAAACTGGGCTTTGTAGTCACCCTATCGTTTCCAGTGGCGAAGGTCATCGTCCTAGATTTTGAAGATCCTAGTCCTGAGTCCCCTAAGTAAAGGTGGATGAAATAGCCCAGAACAGAGCTATTTTGCAGTCTTTTCTCCCACGTTTCTTATTGTCCAGGGAGCCGGGTTTCAAACACCTGTATTGACACACTGACCAGTTGTCTGCATGGGAGAGAGCAGTCCCCCAGGCCTGCCCATTACTGCTGAGCCTCAGCTGCGTCCTCTGTTCCTAGGGATCCTCACTCCCCATCCTGGCCTCTTTTTTGAGACATTATCTTTCCATTTTTAAATGATGTTATTTTATACCTTCTAGAGACCCAATTTCGTTTTCTAGAAGAAGATCACACACATTTTATACTTTTTAAGATAATAAGCAGGAAGAATTCACTTCACATGAATTTGATTGACAGCCTACTTTTCTGAATTTCCATCTTTTGAAATTGGGTGTGAAGTTGAAGGTGTGGAGTGAATGTCTTCTCCAAGCCTTTGTCAGCTCACCATGTGAATGGGAAGAAGTCTTGGCAGTAAGAGTTCCGATCCTCTGTTAGAGCATTATTGTCCTAAAATTCAATACAGTGATAAAATTGTAATGGAGATACGACTCTTTTCGTGGCACTTATCACGTAAGTGATTTCTGCTCAAGGAAATAAGCTTGGAAGGTTTCACTTTTCCAAGTCACCCATTGTTAGCTCCTCTGATGAGATAGTCCCTGGTTAATATTATTACTGGGAGCAAAAGCTGAAAAATGCAGTTAACACATGTGGAAGCCTTATTTTCTGCTTAATTCTCTTTCTTTTTTCAGGGGTGTGCCAGCTGTGGTGGACTTTGCTGCAATGCGTGATGCTGTGAAAAAGTTAGGAGGAGATCCAGAAAAAATAAACCCAGTCTGTCCCGCTGATCTTGTAATTGATCATTCCATCCAGGTTGATTTCAACAGAAGGTGAGAGTTTAGAATGAATTCCTGGGTTTTCTGCTTTGTGCAAAACCTCGGAATACGTGTCTTTTAAAAAAAAAAAAAAACTGTATGTACTTAAAAGAAGAAAATCTTTAAAAGTATCTTTAAGAAAGCTCAAACTTAATATAGATTTTACAGTGAAGATTTTTTTGGGGGTGTGGCTTTTTTTAATCTTTTCTTTCATTTTTTTTTTTTTTAATGTGTTTACTTCTTGGGGTGGAGCAGCCTGTGAGCCTGTGTTGGAATACAGCTTGAAGTTTGGGTGACACACACAACACACGCACACACAGCTCTGCCACAAGAGCTTGTCAAGACAAACATGTGTTTGAATTTAAAAGAGTTGGGGTTTTTTTCATTCACTGGAAACATTTATTCCTTTTTGATCTTAAGTAACTATTTCATGTCTGGCAATTCTACCGCTCCATGTGGGTTTCCGTAATGCCCAAAGACTGGGTAGGAAAGTACAGTCTGTCTTTTGTAGAAATAACTGCAAGATTGCACAACAAAGGTTTGGATACAGGGAGGGCAGTCAGGTACTGTGAAGAGGCTAGCATCTTGACCTAGAACTGTGGTTACATAAAGTTGTTATCAGCTATCAGTGGAGAAGGAAATAACTCCTACATAAATGCTGGGAAAATTATTTAATGCAGGGAACAGTTCATATAAATTAAAGCATAAATGATTAAAAATTTTAGAAGAAAATTAAAGTATTTATGTGTCATATATCTTGATGAAAAGAACTTCCTAAATTTAGAATCAATGAATGAAGCTGGGCACAGTGGCTCACACCTGTAATCCTAGACTCTGGGAAGCCGATGGCTTGATTGAGCTCAGGAGTTCAAGACCAGCCTACTCAAGCATGACCCCCATCTATCCTAAAAATAGAAAAACCTAGCCAGGGATGGTGGTGCATGCCTGTAGTCCCAGCTACTACGAAGGCTGAGGCAAGAGAATTGCTTGAACACCAGAGTTAGATGTTGCTGTGAGCTACAATGATACCATAGCACTCTACCCAGGGGGGCAGAGTAAGACTCAATCTAAAAAAAAAAAAAAAAGCAATCAATAAAATAAATAAGGAAAAATAAAGAAATAATGAAAAATGTTGTAGATTTAATGTAATGATTTCAATATTAAGAGGAAATAACTTGAAAAATATTTAAAAGGTTAATTATTCTTAATATATAAGAATGTGTGTAATCCATTTAGGAAAATAGTAAGACCCTGCAGATAAATGAGCAAAGGAAAGTGGACATTTCACAATAAACGGAAATGCAAATGGTAGTAAACTAGTATATATAAAGCCTTTTTATTCAGTCTTACAAATAATAAAAAATAAAAATAAAATAAACATTTGAGATACCACTTTCTCTTATCAACATAGTTAAGATTAGAAAATGAACATTAATTATGAAAGTGTTAGAAGGGAAACACTTATACACAGCTGATAGCACTAATTTAGAAGTGACAAAACCAATGTATATTAAGGCTTTAGAAGTTTCTATATCCTTCATCCTGGAATTTCTGCATCTAAGCATACTCTTTATAGATGGCTGAATTCAAAAAAAGCTGAATGGGGATTAAAATCCATTAAAGTATTATTTATTGTCATAAATAATGACAGTATCATAAATGAAAATAATACCATAAATTATTAAAGTATTTATTTATAAAGGAAAGGCTAGAAATAGTCTAAATGTCCAGTAAAGAAGAATTATTTGTTAAATTATTGTATGTCCCTAAAGTGAATTATTAGGTAACCGTTACAATTTTATTTATGAAGTGTTAATAACACTCTGAAGGTACTCAGATTGTTGTCAATGAACTAGATGCTATGTACTATATTGCATCTCAGCTGGGTAGAAAGTTAGGCAGGGATTAAAAGATTGGAAATAGGTGTGAAAATGCTAAGCAGTTATCTCTGGGACTACAACTGGTCTATGTTTTACAATAAGAAGCTAATTTTTATAATAATTAAGAAAATGCCAGGAAGGCTGTTAACCAGTGTGATGAAAATATGTCAAATGGTCTATAAAACCAGTGTATGGTACCCCATGATCGCATTAATGTACACAGCTATGATTTAATTATAAAAAAAAAAGAAATCAAAATGTACAATTATGCAAATTCTAAATGTGTTAAATTAAGGTTCCAAATAATGAGACTATATTTCTTCTCAAACAATTAATGATTGAATTAAAATGAGTTCAGTTACATCTCTCAAGTAAAAAAAAAAAAAAAAAAGCTAATTTTTTATAATTAAAAGTCATTGAAGAATATGAAACAAACTACTCAAAAGGAAACCAAAACACTTTTATTCACCTCCTTGGGGATTTAAATGGGTTCCATATAGCCTCAAAAGAAATTTAGAAAATTGTCATTCTCAAATGAATATTGTCAACATCCAGACCAGATAAATTCAGCATAAAAAGAAATCTACTTTGTCCTTCAGTGATGATTCTTGGAACAGACTGGATACTTGCCAGTTCTTCCCTTTCCTTTGGACTCGGAGTCATCCTTAAGCAACATGTCCCTCCACTCCTACACTCCACCCCCTGTGTTTTTGTTCTAAATCACATGAACACGAATGTTTTGGTTTCAAAAGGAAGGCTTAAAAATACACGTGTAAAATGTTCAGAAGTTATAAAAGTAGCTTCACAACATCATGCCCAACTTCATTTTTATTGGAAGCTTTCACTCATATTGATGAGTTTACCTTCACTTTCTTGGCCTAAAAGGGGAAAGTACTGGTGGGGGCAGAATTATAATTGTTTTCATGTCTAAAATCTATTGACTCAAAATTCTAAGAACTCATAGCCATTAACGCCTCTGTGTCATCATCAAGTTCACTGTACTTTCCTCCCCCTCCCCCCTTTTGACCTTGACTCCTTCAATTTTTTAAAGACTTTTTTTTCATTTGCACCATAGTGCTGAAAACATTACTATGAAAATAGCAAAATCCAGGGGTGAACTTTGACCCATACGGATATCCAAATCTAGCAAGCCCTCCCCCCAGATATATATAAAATCAGAGAGCATTTCTGTTAGAAGTGTTTTCATTGGTGGTGTTTTGTTTATATTTCTTGAGTTGTGGTTTTGCAATATGACCTCTGGGTCTCTTTCCTCATTTTTTAAAAAAATTAAATGTGATATATCTCAACCCCTGTGCAACTCTATTCTGTGAGCTCATTTCCAGCTTTATTTCCAGGAATGAGCTAGTAAAACTGGATAAGGGATAGTGGTAAAGTGGTAAATGTCTCAGTGAAATATGTCTAAGCTCTTGCCTGGTTTGAATAATACTAATTGGCCTCACACCATCTTTAGGAATTAAGGATCCAGTCCATACATTATCGTAATATTTGAGAGTTATCTCAAAAATAACGTTTTTCCCCCAATAAGAATTTCATAACTATTTCTGACCACATTTCATGAGCATGAAAACTGATTCCTCTGTAAGTTGTGAATTTTTGGAGTCTCATTAAATGTAATTCTTAGAAATTGAACTATGTCCAGATCTGAATTCTAATTAAGGAGGTAAGAAGAAATTTCCTTGTTAGCCTGTGACACATTTACTTTCACAGACCTTATTGAAAGCTCACTATATTAGGCTAATTTAGGGAGGTTCTGAGTGGTAGAAAAATCTGAATACTAGGTCTGTTTATTCCCTCTGATAACTAGAACCAGCCTACTTGAACCACCCTTAGTATAATAGATACTTTGTTTTTCTGAGTATAAGTAAGTCTTTGCCTGGAATTACTATGTCAGGAAACAGTCCAAGCATTTCTAGCTTCTGTTTGTTCTGTGAATTTGTTGCTCTGTCAAACTGATGTTCCCAGCGTTTCCTGGGGTAAACATTCCCTGTCCGGTCCCACTTACGCTCTTGAGAAGCTCTGACGTCCTCTGATACTGGAGGGAAGAGGACCAGGAATAATGACCAGAAGCCCGGAAGTGCTCAAAGGATAGCAGAAGAGATGGGAGTACCAGAACAGGGCCCACTTGTGGTTAAGAATCTCACCTGTGTTTGGTAGCAATCTCTCTGGGTCAGAGATGCTTTCCTTTCTTTTGTAAATTAAATCCACTTAACAGACCTGCTATGCGACAGAATAGTTTAGAAGAAACAGGATAGTTTAGAAGAGGAGAAAACTTAGTGAACCCCAACCTTCATGCAGTTGGGAGGTATAGTACTCACAGAGAGGGAGGGGAAATGATCTTTACCTAGGCAGTCAGAGGCTGTCCAAGGAGCATTGCCTGATCTGGATCCTGACACATGTTTACCAGGGAGAGAAGAGCTGGAAGAGGCATTGTATTCAGAGAGAACAGAGTGTGGAAAGGCATGAGGAAAGTGCCGTTCGGTTCGGGAGAGAGTGTGAGGGCTGCAGTGTGGCTGAAGCTGAAAGTAGAAGGGTAGGAAAAGGTTTGCAAAGGAAGGTTGAGGTCATATCAGAGGGCTTAATTTGTTAACACAAGGAATGTGTAGCTTAATAGACAGTGGTAAGCCAGTGGGGGTGTGGTGGCTCATGCCTATAATCCTAGCCCTCTGGGAGGTCAAGGCAGGAGGATTGTTTGAGCTCAGAAATTTGAGACCAGCCTGAACAGGAGTGAGAACCATCTCTACTAAAAATAGAAAAATTAGCCCAGTGTTGTGGTGGGCACCTGTAGTCCCAGCTACTCCAGAGGATGAGGCAAGAGGATGGCTTGAACTCAGGATCTTGAGGTTGCTGTGAGCTAGGCTAACTCCATGGCACTCTAGCCTGGGCAATAGAGTGAGATTCTGTCTCAAAAAAACAAAGAAAGTGAGGAGCCCTTGCCAGTGGTAGATTCAGCCTGGGCTATAATGATTTGTATTTTGTAAAAGTGATTCAGCAGACAACACAAAAGGTGGGCTAATCAGCCCACCTAGTTGGGAGGCTGTTTCTGGAAGCTGAAGGAACTAAGTGGTGGGAGAAGAGGTCATTAGTTGAGATTTGGATAGACAGGGAAGAGGAGCAAATTTAGGAAGTCAGACCACATAGTAGAATTGGCCTGTGGAGTTTGTGGTGCCTGAAGTATTCCTGATGCAAATGCCCAGGATGCATTAGAAACGGAGATCGGCACCTGAAGAGGCAGAGGGAAGGGCAGGAGGGATGGAGCCCCAGCGTGTATTGAGAGGAGGGTGGAGAGGAGTTCCTTGAGTAGCTGCATCTCCTCCAGAGGCTGTGCTGATGCAGGTGTCTGCTACACCAGGGTCTCCTCTCCCATCATCTTGCTTTCCTGTAACATGTGCACCCCTTCACTGACCCTGCCGCTCTTAGGCAGGGATCAGCAGACTTTTTCTATGTAGGGCCAATAATAAATGCCTTAGGCTTTGCTGGCCACATACTCTTTCCATCATATATTCTTCCCCCCCTTCTCCAACATTTAAAAATGTAAACATCATTCTTCTTTTGAGGGCCAAGCATATATGGACATTGGGCTGAGTTAGGCGCATGGGCCATAGTTTATGTCCCCCCTTGTATGGTATCAGGAATTGATCTCATTAAAAAAAAACTGATGCTTGTCTTGGAGAATATTCACATCAAGAGAAAAAGGGAGAAAAGATCACTGTGGTAACCGAATGTGTTTGTTGTGAGGTAAATCCTACCCATGGGCTTCCAGGCCTTTTCCTCCAGGGAGTGCCTGCCCCTCGTCATTCTCTGACCAACTCCCTGTCACCCTGCAGACTACACCGATGTCCTTTCCTTCTGGAAAGCATTGAGGACCTCATGGTCTGAGTTATTGCCCTTTCTGAGCGCTTCCAGGGCACCCTGTAGTTCTGTCTTAGGCCTTGCCTGGGTGCCTCTGCATCTCTCACCAGGCTCTGGGCTCCGGGTGGCAGGGAGCAGCTGCTGCACCATGGTGTTCCCAGCACCCAGCACACGATAGATTGTCATAGATTAAGGTGAAGGGAGAGTGGGTGAGGAGTACAGTGGGTAAGGCAGGGACCCCAGGGCTGGGCAGACCTAGTTCAGTCATAGCTCTAAGATTTACCAGTCACCTGGCTTTGGACAAGTTACCCAACCTTTCTGTGCTGCTGCATCTATACACTGAGGATGGTAGTCCAACATACAGGAGGAGGAGCTGTGGCCATTGAATACAGCATGGAGGGCTTGTAGCCTAATGTTGCGCGTTAGCTCCTACTGTTGTAATACACTGTAATATGACTGTGCTAGTGGTGGTTATGACCACTATCACCATTATTGCCACGTCTCTGTAACTGCTACCTATCATGTGTGGGGGTGAAGAGAACTCTGGAGTCATACTGCCTGAGTTCCAGTTCAGTTCTTCCCTTTACCAGCTTGTGTGGTTCTGTACTGAACAAGTTTCTTAACCTCTCTATGTCTCCAGTAGCCATTAGTTGTACCTAAATTCAAAGAGTTATTACAAAGACTAAATGAGAATATTAATGTAAAGCATTAAGAATAGTGGCTGGTACCAAGTAATGTCAATTAAATGTTAATTATCATCTTAATTAATGAAGTTTGACTTTGACCTTAGCTGTTAATCCTATGATGCACAGTTTACGAGCATCTTCTGTGTGCCAAATCTTCAGACTTGTGACTGTTCAAATGAATTACTCTTTTCTTGATTCAAAATAATGCAATTTATATAAAAATCCTGGAATATCTTCTTGGCTCCCCACATTGTCTTGACAGACTGACTGACCTTGAATAAATCTCAGTATATAATTTGTGGTTTGCTGTTCTTGGGTGGCACCACCCTCCTCATATGCCTCTGTCTGACAGACTAAGCCTCTTAACATTGTCAGTTTCCCATCTCCCAACATAAACAGGTGGAAATGCCAGCCCAGACACAGCCCAGCTCAGAGAGCTGTTACAGCGAGGTCATGGATGAGAAATGAGCACAGAAACAAGGGGTCTTTAAACATCTCTGCTGCTATTGTCATATAAATGTCACAAGTCTGTTGCTGAGAGTCAGACTTCGTGATTACATTAGTTTTAGCTTGAATTCCAGGCAGTGATTATTCTTTTTACTTTTACTACTTTCTCTTTTCTACATCGTAATAGTCACGTATGAAGTTCATGATACCAACCAGCAAACCTGCAGATGCAATTTCATTTTTTAATTAATCACCAACAAATTTGGCCAAATAGCATTTTAAGCCTCAAAATTGATACATTTTGTTTTTCTCTCTGACAGGGCAGACAGTTTACAGAAGAATCAAGACCTGGAATTTGAAAGAAATAAAGAAAGATTTGAATTTTTAAAGGTATGGGCAGCATTTGATTCTGCTGTTTGGCTTTCTGTATACATGAGGCACAAGGCAGAGGTACCAAGGAGACGGGCTGAGTAACTGTACCGCACGTGTTCTTAGTGTTCTTTCCATTTCTCAATTCTAGTGGGGTTCCCAGGCTTTCCACAACATGCGGATTATTCCCCCTGGCTCAGGAATCATCCACCAGGTGAATTTGGAATATTTGGCAAGAGTGGTGTTTGATCAGGATGGATACTACTATCCAGACAGCCTCGTGGGCACGGATTCACACACTACCATGATTGATGGTTTGGGCATTCTTGGTTGGGGTGAGTCTTCTGCCGGGTTTCTGTGTCATCCCTGTATATGCTGTTCTCGGGCAGGTACCTTACTTCACTTTGATGTCATCACATCCCAGTAGCATGAATTTGCATGACCATGAGTATCAGAGAGGTACTTTTACTTTTGTCTGTTTTATTCACTGCTGTTTTTCCAGTATCCAGAAAAGCTCTTTATACTTAAGTGCTCCACGATTATGAACTGGAAGAAAGTATTTTTAGCATAAATGAAAATCACTTGTGGTGTTTGTTATACTTGGGGAATCCTGAAGCCTACGCTCCTTTGGATGTGGCACTGAGGGTTTTTTGTTGTTGTTGTTGTTGTTTTCTTTTAGAGACAGAGTCTCAAGCTGTCACCCTGGGTAGAGTGCTGTAGTGTCACAGCTCACAGCAACCTCAAACTCTTGGGCTTAAGCAATTATCTTGCCTGAGCCTCCTAAGTAGCTGGGACTACAGGCACCCGCCACAACACACGGCTATTCTTTGGTTGTAGTTGTTGTTGTTGTTTGGCAGGCCGGGGCTGGATTCGAACCAGCCAGCTCCAGTGTATGTGGTGGGCGCCTCAGCCCCTTGAGCTACAAGCACAATGCCTTCACAGAAGGGATTTTGATGTAAGTATTTGGGAGGATACACTTTGAGAAACACTTGTTAAAAAATTTGTAGAAAGAAATAGAAAATAATTACTCTTTATGGATACATAACATAACTCCATACCTGTTTAACATTGTGGCTGGTTTATAACCTGTTAATAACACTGAGTTTGTTTCTGAGAGATACAGGGAATGATGAAAGCGTTACTCTGGTCATGCATTCTTTGCAGGTGTGGGGGGTATCGAAGCAGAAGCTGTCATGCTGGGTCAGCCAATCAGCATGGTGCTTCCCCAGGTGGTTGGCTACAAACTCATGGGAAAGCCCCACCCTCTGGTAACGTCCACTGACATCGTGCTCACCATTACCAAGGTAAGGGTGTCCTGCCTCTTCTGTGGTCGTGGAAACCACACTGACAAACGGGAATGAAATACATATTAGAGGCTCCCTTGGTTTTTGTGTGCTCTAGAAATTCTGGGAAGCTTATACATTGATGATTTTTAAATGAGATGAGATAAGGGGAGTGTTCTGTGTTTGTGTTTAAACAATTTTTTCCCTCTCTTTTTCCCTTTTTTTCCATCTTTTTTTTTTTTCTTTTTTTATTTGCTTGTTTCCCTTTCTTTCATTTTAAAAAATTTTTTAATTTTTTGTGTGGTTATGTTTAGATAATTCGTTCATTTTACTCCCTGTTGCTGCATGGATCTTTTTCTTAATTGTTTTTTAAATTATGAAATAGTTTAAATACACAGAAATTAAAATGGCTTTCACATACTTATCACCCAGATTTTTTTTTTTTTTGAAACGGAGTCTCTTTTTGTCTCCCTCAGTATAGTGCTGTGGCATCACAGCTCACAGCAACCTCAAACTTGGGTTTTAAGTGATTCCCTTGTCTCAGCCTCCCACGTAGCTGGGACTACAGGTGCCTGCCACAATGCCCAGCTATTTTTTGTTGTAATTGTCCTTGGTTTTTAGCTGGCCCAGGCCCAGTTTGAACTTGCCTGCCTCAGTGTATGTGGTGGGCTCCCTAACCACTGAGCTACGGGTGCTTAGCCTTATCGACCAGATGATAACATTTTGCCATATTTGCTTCAGAGTTCTGTCTATATATTTTTAAAGAAATATTATGCAATTGTTTTTTGACTAAAGCTATGCTTCCCATTCCTAAAAATAGTCATCATCCTGCGGTTGTGAGAATCATTCCCATGCATGTGTTTATACTTTCACTGTATTTTTTCACATAGTTTCTCTTTACCAAATTAGTTTCATGAATAGTGTTTGACTTTTTTTATTCTCTTTTCTGTATTGTAACAGATGTTTCTCCAAGTTGTAAAATAAAAGTTTTGTTTGTTAGCTGAGATATTATTGTCTTTTTCTTTGTGATTTGCTTGTTTTGCGAAAAGGCTATTTTATTTTGAGACACTGTTAGAAAAACAATGGTGTTTTATTACCACAAACACAATTTTTTATGGTTTTATAGTTTGGAGGCTTAGAGTTTTTTATGCAAACACTACAATGTTAAAGGCCAAAGTAAGTTTCCCTTTGATTTAATTTTTAAAATTTGGAGTTGAATTTATTTCAGCAACACAGCTTATCACAAGGGCCTATGTACTCTTTTTAAAGATATGGAATAATATAGAATTTGCTCACAAAATTTGGCAGAATTCCCTATAACCCAAAGAGCCTATCTATGTGGTTGTCCACAGCCAGTGAGACTGGCTTCATGCAGAGCTAAGTCAGTCACTGGGGCCTCACTCCTGGCTGATGTCTTGTGTGTAAAATATCTGGCAAGTCAGACACGGGGACCTTTGGGTTACATTTGGCTTGAACTTGTAGCTAGAATTTTATTCATTATACCTGTGAAAACAAGTCATTTTCTTACTCTAGTGCAAGTAATTCATTTAGGTTGAAAGAATTTACGAATAATATTTAGCACTTTTAGGCACTTCTAGTGATCTCATTAGAAAAAGAGAGTATTACTCATTTTGAAAACTTTTCTTAGTGTTATTTGCATTTTTGGCATACTTTTTCTTTGTTTTTCTAAATAAGAACTATTTTGACATTATCTTAAATTTATAGGAGAGTCAGTATAAAGACACTACAAGAATTTCTGTTATTTTTCTCCTGACTTCCTGTAATGTTAACATCTTATAAAAGATGTTATTTATAAGCATTTTTAATGGCACATTTATCAAAACTAAGAAGTTAACATTGGTATGGCACTCTTAACTAAAGTACAGACTAAACTAGTTTTTTTTTTCAGCCCTGTCCCTTTTCTGTTCCAGGATATCATGTTGCTTTTAGCTGGTGTTGCTTTTTAAATTTCATTTTTTAAAGTAGTCTAAAATATGTTGGACTAATTTATTGTTTGTGTTTACTCACAAGGCTATTTTATAAGAATTGCAAAATAATATTCTGCCTTTTTAAGTGTGGGCTGTCAAATCTCAAGCTTTTCTGTTGTTTCTGCTACTCAGCACCTCCGCCAAGTTGGGGTAGTGGGCAAATTTGTTGAGTTCTTCGGACCAGGAGTAGCCCAGTTATCCATTGCCGACCGAGCTACAATCGCAAACATGTGTCCAGAGTACGGAGCAACTGCTGGCTTCTTCCCAGTTGATGAAGTTAGTATCAGGTACCTGGAACAGACAGGTAAGTACATAAAGGACTGTGAAAGCCAAGGGCTCTGGGTGGACATTTCATGGAATACTGAGAATCTGCCTTCTGCTTCTGCCCTGCAGAATGCAGTGGGTTAGAGTCACACCTTTAGTTTCTCTGTGGAGCCAAGGTGGGTTGTTGGGATTTAAGGTGATATGAAATAGAGATGGAACATAACATGGCCAATAAAACATTCTCAGACAGTCTGGAAGCCTGGATACTTAACTATGATATTTACTACTAGTTTTTTGACATTAAACAAGTGATCTTAGTATGGTACCTACTATCTTTGGGCTGCCTGCTGTGTACCAGGCACTTGGTATACATTTGCTGTCATCCTCTTTACAGATCTGTAGGATGCATCGATTGATTAGTTAATTAATAAGAGAGAAAACTGAGGGTAAGAGAAATGTTGTCTTAAGCAAGGCTCCCACATAGGAGAGCCAGAATCCAAGCTGCATAGCTCCATAGAGGGATGGCATTCTCCAGCGCCCTTTGGGTTGTCCAGAAGGTAAAGAGACAGTGTATAATGGCATTTTAAAATGTTGACAGATCTTTAACTCTTTTCTGTATTTACTCAGACATTTGACTTTTAACTTTGAGAAAGCTTTTATTTTAGTGTCTCAAGTTTATTTTAGAAACATTAAAGTCATTCAGTCATCCATTTAACAAATTATCAATATCCAATCCAGTTCCCAAAGATACAGCCGTGAACAAGATAGATAAAGTCCCTGCCCCCTCGGAATTTACATTCTGGTGAGGGAGAAAGGAGCAAATATACAACTGCATAAGTGTGCTAATGCAAAAGAAAGCAAGGGAGGTGGGTGAAAGTCCCTGGGAGTGCTTTTTATATTATAAGAAGGTCAACAAAGGGCCGTTGAAAGTAAAATTTGAACTGATGTCTAAGAAAAGAGATAAGCCATGGGAAGGGTTCCATGGACATTTTATAGACTCCAAGTAAATCCAAGTCTTCCCCCGTGGCCTGAGGAAACTCTACTGGAAATAGTAAAGATTATGATGTTTTGGGTTTTTTTTTAATGTTTTTATTAACTATAATGACATTGGGATTGATTAATACATCCTTGTGCCCCAAAGTATTTAAAATGAAAAAGATGTAGAGCTAAAAGAACAGAATGAGGCCAGGTATAATGGTTCATGCCTTAATCCTAGCACCTTGGGAGGCTGAAGCAGGTGGATTGCATGAGCTCACAAGTTTTAGACCAGCCTGAGCAAGAGTGAGGCCCTGTCTCTAAAAATAGCTGGGCATTGCGGGGGGCACCTATAGTCCCAGTTACTCAGGAGGCTGAGGCAAGAGAATCACTTAAGCCCAAGAGTTTGAGGTTGCTGTGAGCTGTGACGCCACAGCACTCTGCCAAGGGTGACATAGTGAGACTCTGTCTCAAAACAAAACAAATAACAGAATGAATAGTTGAGAAAATTAGCCTAAATGTAGGAAGGGACGACACGCTGGTCAGGGCAGAAGAGCTGTAAAATAAATCCCAAGGGAAGATTAGGCTGCTGGAGGTGGCCACTAAACTTCGTGATCTAGTGCCCAATTCGTAAAATCTGTTAAATTGGAACAGGCATACTGCTTCAGAACAGTACAGCCCTTTCTCATACACAATAAGGCAGGGGTCCTCAAACTTTTTAAATGGGGCCAGTTCACTGTCCCTCAGACACTGGAGGACCAGACTATAGTTTAAAAAAAAAAACAAACTATGAACAAATTCCTATGCACACTGCACATATCTTATTTTGAAGTAAAAAAAAAACAGGAACAAATACAATCACGCCACTGCATGTGGTCCGTGGGCCATAGTTTGAGGACCCCTGCAATAAGGTATAGTGAACAATTGGCTCCACAATAGGGCATGATAAATACATTAATGAAGCTCTTACACCTGTCTTTTCTGAGGTCCATGCTAAAAGCTGATGCCTTCACAGTTTAAAACAAAAAAGACAAAAAATTCTCGTCTATGGTGGGTCCAAAAATCCCATGTTCAGTCTCACTTAACTGTCAGAGAAATGGATAGATTGCACGTGCATTGAGCCTATTTGGTATTACCTCCTATACTATGATTGTGGTAAGAATTAAATAGCAGAGGTTTCAGAGTCATATTTCTGGTGATACAGCATTGTGAGTGAAGGCTTTGAGCTTTGGAGTCAAACTCAAGTTCAGATCCTGTATCTGCCATGTTCCGTGGAAAAATTACTTAATCTTTAGCTACTATTTCCTCATCTATAAATGAGAATACCAATTGTACTTGTCTCACAGGGTCTTGATAAGGGTTAGAGATTGAGATAATGTATTCAGAACGTTCAGCACACAATGCAGGAGGCACACAGAAAGTGCTTAATGGCATGGGGTGGGGTGGGTTATTATTTTCAGTATAAGAATGTGGAATGCTGGAAGTCTTTATGGCCAGTTGAAGGTAGACGCATATGTGTGCTTTGACAGGTAGCTTAGGTATAGGATCATCATAATTGGGGCTGTGACCAAAAAGAGTGGGCGGCCAGGGAGGTGGTTCACACCTATAGTCTTAGCACTTTGGGAGGCTGGAGTGAAAGGATTGCTAGGGGCCAGGAGTTTGAGGTTGCAGTGTCTGACTCTAGCCAAGACAACAGGGCTGTCTCAAATAAAAAACAAACCTAAAAAAGCAAAAAGAAGAGTACTACTATAGGTAAACCAGAATCTTTTTCAGATACTAGTTACTTGGTTAGGAATAACACATCAGTTAGTGACTGCTCATAAAAAGTAGCATCGGCTAGGGAGTGAGACTGTTAGCCTGGAAGCTAAAATATCAACAGCTCTTGGGGTGGGGCTGTGTGAGTGAAACATACATAACTTACTTGTGTAATTTCTGTTGGAAGTATTAGTTTATAATCTTTAACCAGGAAATATTAATATTTGTTACATGTTAATTCTTAACATGCCATTTAGGTCGTGACGAAAAAACAATAAAGCACATTAAAAAATATCTCCAGAGTGTCGGAATGTTTCGAGATTTCAATGACCCATCTCAAGACCCAGACTTCGCCCAGGTATAAGAGTGCCTTCTACAGAGCACTGTTTCTTCCTCCTGAGGCCTACGATTTTAGTTGCATGAGTTTTTCCCTGGGGAGGGGGGTATACTTGTAGGAAATAAGTCACTGCCAACTTTTGCAGGAGAACAGAATGTTAAAAGGATGAAAAATCCAAAGGATAAGGAAATTGTAAACATACAAATTAATGCGTAGCAGTATAGCGTCTTAATGTTCCTACTGGCCTAATCACTGTGAGCCCAGCTTGTTCCTTCTTCTGAGCTACTGCTTCACACTCTTATGTGAAGACCACTGAAAGACTTGATCAGAGGGATGAGCGCTGTTTAAAGGCTAAACCCATCATTATTATAGATCTAGGAAGAAGAGAAGGTACAAACCTATCAGTTCTATTTATCCAGAGATTGACCTTAATTTTCTAGGATGCAAACTGAACCCACATATTTTTAGACAGCCAAGGTTGGAGGGTAAACTGGACCTGGGACTACTGTTTTGTTACATGTTACATCAAGGGAAGGAAATATTTAGTTAGACTAAGACCGATTTCCTGGCATTGATGACTTAATGGCTGCATCTCTCCCAAATCACTGTAGAAGTATAATGGGTATAATGCAGTGTTTACCTTGATCTTTCTAAGAGGCAGCAAGGCCTCCTGTCTCACTCTGCCCATCTTGATCTTGGGAAATTAAACCACTTAAGTATTAAGAATGAACAGTGGCTTTTTTATTTTTGAATGTGGTAGTTTTGTTTAATTGCTTATTTCTATTGTGATATTTAAAATTCTTTGGCATGCCTTGCCATTCCTGTTTGTAGGTATAATGTGTATTCTCTAATTTCTTTTGGGTGAACAGGTTGTGGAATTAGATTTAAAAACAGTGGTGCCTTGTTGCAGTGGACCCAAGAGGCCTCAGGACAAAGTTGCTGTGTCTGACATGAAAAAGGACTTTGAGAGCTGCCTTGGAGCCAAGGTAGGGGTCTGGAAGAAGAAGTTAAACTCCTCTGACCCCACCCCAGGCCTTGTTTCTGTCCACTCAATGATGACTCTTTGCAGCCTGGTGCTGAAGGTTCTCTACTCCATTCAGAAGTTCTTACTGACACAGCCATTAGCTACAGGCCGCACAGCTTCTTAGAGCACATGCCCTGTAAACACAACTCAACCCACCTTTCTCAGCCTATCTCCTTTTCGCTTGACTCTGGCCACATTGTTTACTCTCCTTACCCAAGCTTCTCAGGGCATTCCCTGCCTGTCTCTTCCTCATTATTTAATGTCATGTCCTAGTATGTCAGCTCTGTAAAACTCACCGCAGATACCAGCTCCTCTACAGTGTGGCTTCAGTATCTCATAGCAGAAAGTCATCTTTCCCTTGTTTGAAACTTCCTGGCCCTTAGTCTGAAACCCTCTTGATAGTATTCCATATTCTTCAACTTACATCGTTGGTACTTTATTTGCATGTATGATTTCTCATACCAAACTTATGTTTGAGAATAGGATTGTGTCTTAATCTCCTGGTATCTCAAAGTATCTAGCACATTTTCTGCTACATAGTAGATTTTCATTTATCCAAATAAATGGATAAGAGGTACGATGGGTTTTTGTATAACTTTTTTTTCTTTTTCTTTTCTTTTCTTTTCTTGTTTTTTTTTTAAGACAAAGTCTTACTCTGTCGCCCTATGTAGAGGGGCTTGACATAATAGCTCACAGCATTCTCAAATTCTCGGCTCAAGCGATCCTCTTGCCTTAGCCTCCCTAGTAGATGAGACTACCGGCACCCACCACAACATCTGGCTATTTTTAGAGATGGAGTCTCACTCTTGCTCAGGATGTTCTCAAACTCTTGAACTCAGGCAATCCATCCACCTTGGGCTTCCCAGAGTGCTGGGATTATAGGCGTGAGCTGCTGCTCCCGGCCTATGTATCTTGTGTTGTTGATCATGATTCTCTGGTCAAAATGGTACTTTCCCCAAATTTCCATAAGGCTAAAATCAGAAGCCTCAGTCAGTTTGTATCTATTAACCTTTACAGTAAGGACATTGAGTTTTATTTAGACTAATTTTGAACTAAATTTAGCAGTTTCATTTTTGAGGTGGGAAGGAGATAATTGTTCAGAAATCATGACTGCATATTGTAAAGACATGAGAAGAGTAAAGACAAGTTTAATTTTTCTGTAGCATTTCAGATTTTGCTGGCAGAAATATTTATATTTTGTTAAAACTTGGCCTTTAACCATGTGGCATGTGTGGGCATGGTTGCTCACAACTTTAATCCTAGCACTCTACAGGTCAAGGCAAGTGGATTACCTGAGCTCAGGAGATTGAGACCAGCCTGAGCAAGAGCAAGACCAGGTCTCTACTAAATATAGAAAAACTAGCCTGGCATTGTGGCGGGTGCCTATAGACCCAGCTACTTGGGAGCCTAAAGCAGGGGGATCATTTGAGCCTAAGAGTTTGAGGTGGTTGTGTGCTGTGATGCCATGGCACTCTACCAAAAATAAAATAAAAATTGGCCTTTAAAATTATAGTTATCAAAGTACTCCTTCTTCCAAAGTGAAAACTTTTGACCACATATATATTTTTTCTATAGCAAGATGTATATATCTTATATATTTTTTTCTTCCTATGTAATATATATTTTTTTCTTCTATAGCAAGGATTTAAAGGATTCCAAGTTGCTCCAGACCATCATAATGACCATAAGACATTTATCTATAATAAGAGTGAATTCATCCTTACTCATGGTTCTGTGGTCATTGCTGCCATTACTAGCTGCACAAATACCAGTAATCCATCTGTGATGTTAGGAGCAGGTGAGTGCCTTTTACTCCGTCCCCATAGTCACATGGACAAGGTGGTGGAACTCTCCTAAGACATAACCCAAGGTCTTAGATGAGTTCCACATGTAGTTAGTTCCCTGAACCTTGTCTTTTCCAGAAACAGATTTATTGGCCCAGATACATCTACATAGTAGATAGCGTCCAAAGCAAAGATTAATTAAAATAGAATACATAATACGTAATAGTCTTTCTCTTGGGAATTAACACAGAAAATAAGTAGAAGAAAGCAAAGCAAGCTGAATATCTAGTAAAGCCCTAGAATCTTGTGTCAGACTATCATGTCATAGACTTTGTTCTCTGTCAAAACCTGAACAGCAGATCAAGTTTTGATTTAGATGTGTTGGCAAGTGCGTCTGAATTAGGGCATAGGGCAGTGGTGCACCTGACCTGTTACACAATTCTGGTTAAGTAGTTAATATTTACATGCTGGCTTTCACTAATATTAAGTCTTCTTAGGTTACAAGTTTTTAGCCATCCCCAGGAGTATTTCTTATGTCTGTAGACAGCGTCAACAGTTCTTTTTTATGTGGCAGGCGTGGAAATAAGGAAAAACCTCTTTATCTGAGTCTTTCTGTTTCCACCTAAGCTTTCTTTGTCTGGAGCAAGCCAGTCTTAGGACAAGTCACCAGGTTTTCTGTAGTTTTTAGTCCCTTTGTACTCCACCCCCACTTTTTTTCCTACTTCTGTGATACTTCCTGAGACAGCACCCAGTGTTCCAGGAACAGCCTCTGTCTCTGCCAAAATCCAATGGCCCAGGATGCTCCACTTCAAGAAATATCTGAAGACTAGGTTTTTACTTCTCAGTTGACTATTCTTTGCCAACCAGTACACAATTGATATATTATACTTTCAAAAAGGGACCCTCTCTAATTATGATTTTCATCCAGATCAAACATAATGAGGAAGATTACCTCTAAAAATTAAAACCCATTTTATAATATATTTATAAGTGGTTTTTGGTTTATCGCTTTTATATAAAAAGGAAATATATCTTCTTTCTTGGAACTCTAATTTTGAGTTCACCACGTACATGGGAGTAACTTTGGGCCAGTGAGCTCTCTGTATGGCGGCAGGGATGGCAATAAGTGCTGTCATGAAGGGCCTTTGTCAGGCTGTGGCCGGAAATGTAGACTGAGAACTCAGGCTCCTTCCTGCAGTGCCCCTGGCACCTAGTACAGGCAGCCACCCACACTTGTGTTTGCCATTTCACAGGACTGTTAGCCAAGAAAGCTGTGGATGCTGGCCTAAACGTGAAGCCTTATATCAAAACTAGCCTGTCTCCAGGAAGTGGTGTGGTCACCTACTATCTGCGAGAAAGTGGAGTCATGCCTTACCTGTCTCAACTCGGGTGAGGGAGAGTTTTCTTTCATATTATTGTTTTGTTGCATTTTATTGCTATGTCACTATAACAGATGTGCCCTTATCTGATGGTATCTAATTGCATACTATTGTATCAGATGGTAGATAAAACTTCACCCCTTACATTCCAACTATAGGGCCCTCTTTTGTTCAGTTGTGCTGGTGGTTCATGGTACAAGGGTGCCCTCTAAGGGCAGAGCAGGAGCTACACTGAGCCTGTGCTCTGCTGTGGTGCTGCGCTCTCCTAAAGGAGCGGGGTATCTTTTCTCATTTCTCCCAAGGTGTGAGATAACAGTGGCTCTGCAGCTAACAGTCCACCTTTTGGTGTAAAAATAATTATTTACAATAACTAGAAGCATTCTAATTCCTGAGGCAAATACATTTTGAAAAATCTGTCCTTGGGTGATTTTATGCGTTGGAACATCACAGAATGTACTTACACAAACTTAGATGGTATGGCTTACTACGGCACACGAAGCTATGTAGTGTAGCCTATTGCTCCTAGCCGCAAAGCTGTACAGCATGTTACTGTACCGAGTACTGTAGATAGTTGTAACACAGTGCCATTTGTGTATCTGAACATACCTAAACATGCAAAGATACAGTAAAAATATGGTATAAAAGATAAAAAAGAAATGGTACGCCCACAGACCAGGAATGGAGCTTCCAGGACTGAAAGTTGCTCTGGGTGAGTCAGTGAGTAGTGAGTGAATGTGAAGGCCTAAGATGTTACTGTACACCACTATAGACTTTATAAACACTGCATACTTATAAAATATCTGGTTTTTTTATTTTAGTAGTAAATTAACCTTAGCTTAACTTTTCTACTTGATATACTTTTTGACTAAGCAGTAACACTTAGCTCAAAACACAAACACATTGTACAGAAATATTTTCTTTACATCCTTATTTTTGTTGTTATTATTTGGAATTCATCGAGGGTACAAAGAGTTCACACTGATTGTATTTGTTAGGTAAAATTCCTCTTATAATTGTGACCTGCACCCAAGAGGTATGCCGTACACTGTGGCCCCATCCCCCACCTCCTCCCCACTCTGCACTAGCTCATTCCCCTAGCCCCCACCTTGTATTAGCTCATCTACTGCCTTCATATTAGAATTGAGTACATTGGATTCTTGCTTCTCCATTCTTGTGATGCTTTACTAAGAAGAATGTGTTTCAGCTCAATCCAGGTTAATACAAAAGATGTAAAGTCTCCATCTTTTTTAATGGCTGAATACTTCTATTCTTTTATATCCTTATTCGTTTTTGGTTTTGTTTTGTTTTTTTTGAGACAGAGTCTCACATGTCGCCCTTGGTAGAGTGCCATGGTGTCACAGCTCACAGCAACCTCAAACTCTTGGGCTTAAGCGATCCTTTTGCCTGAGCCTCCCCAGTAGCTGGGACTACAGGCGCCCACCACAACTCCTGGCTAGTTTTTGGTTGCAGTTGTCATTGCCCAGGCTGGATTCGAATCTGCCAGCCTTGGTGTATGTGGCTGGTGCCGTAACCTCTGTGCTACTGGCACTGAGCCTATATCTATATTGTATAAGCTTTTTTCTATTTTTAGAATCTTTAATTCTTTTTAAACTTTTTAGTTAAAAACTAAAACACACACTCACACATTAGCCTGCACCTAGGTCAGGATCCTGAGTATCATCGTCTTCCACCTCCACATCTTGTCCCACTGTGAGGTTTCCAGGGACACTAACACACATGCAGCTGTCATTTCCTGTAATAATGAGGAATACTCCTGAAGAACGTGCCTAAAGCTGTTTGCAGTTAACTTTTTTTTTAAGTAACAAGAGTATACTCTAAAATAATAAAAAGTCATCATGGTGTGTCTGTTTACGGACGCAATGCATTGTAATTATACTACCTACAGGGTTACTAGGTGATAGCAACTTTTCAGCTCCATTATAATGAGACCAGTATCTACATGTGGATTGTCGTTGACCAAAATGTCTGCAGTGCCTGACTATATTAGTTGCCACATATAATTTCTCCAATTTTCATATTCCTAATGCGGATAACCTGCATTTTATTCATGTGTTTCATAAAATTCAAAGTTCCCTGGAATTATATAATAATAGTGAAGAGAGACAGTAAATAGCATATCTGGTTTCAACTTGTAAAAATTCTAGATCATGCAATTCAACTCCTTTCTGTAAGTAAAAGTCAGGGGTAGTAGTCTGCGATGTGCTGTGTCAGGTTGTGCTGGAGAGTGGAAGCCTTACAAGAAGAGCACCGCATGACGTCATGTGCTGTGAGTCCATTCTGCCGGTCCCGGCAGGAGGGCTCCCTGAAAGTTGTTCTTGTTTTTTTGCTTCCCTTTTGTTGTCCAGGTTTGATGTGGTGGGCTATGGCTGCATGACCTGCATTGGCAACAGTGGGCCCTTACCTGAAGCTGTAGTAGAAGCCATCACACAGGTAAATTACAGTGGGGCCCAGAGGTCTTCAGACCTGTGGTTTCTGCTCACATAATGTGTGACCAAAATAAGGGTAATTTCAGGAAGGTGCATGGAAGCCAGGGGGTGTGATTAAGAGTATGGTCTTTGGAGCCATGTAACCTTGAGCAAGTTATTGAACCTATTTGTGCTTACGTTTCCGTAACTTGGGAGAAGGTATCAGTATCTGTTTTACAGAGTTGTGAGAATTAAGATGATGATGAACATAAAACAGTGCCGTGCCTGACACATAAGTGCTCCCTACATTCTAGTTTTGACTATGGAGGGCTCGAGAATTGTTTTGTACTGGCGATTTGAAAAATTGGTTCAGGATGGGCACAGTGGCTCACATATGTAATCCTAGCACTCTGGGAAACTGAGCCAGGAGGATCACTTGAGATCAGGAATTAGAAACTAGCCTGAGCATGAGCAAGACCCCATCTCTACAAAAAAATAGAAAAAGTACCCAGGCATCGTGGCAGGCACTGGTAGTCCCAGCTGTTCAGGAGACTGAGGCAGGAGGATGGCTTGAACCGAGGAGCTTGAGGTTGCTGTGAGCTAGACCGACTGACACATGACACTCAGACTCTGCCTAAAAAAAAAACCAAGAAAAGAAAAGAAAAAATTGGTACAAAATCAGACAAGTTTCCACACAAATTATATTGGCTTTTGTCCCCAAAATTCCGTAGTCTTGAAAAATACTAATTGGTTAGCTTTGCATTATTTATAAAATCTGTATGTCACTGTGGCTTCCATCTTTTAGTCTTTCCCATCTGATCTTGGGCCTCAGGCAGAAATAACTAGGATGTTGCCTTCTGACGTATCTGGTGTAGGTCTTTTTTTTTTTTTTTTTTTTTTAAAGAGACACAGTCTTACTTTGTCACCCTTGGTAGAGTGGCATGGCGTCAACAGCTCACAGCAACCTCCAGCTCTTGGGCTTAGGCAATTCTCTTGCCTCAGCCTCCCAAGTAGCTGGGACTATAGGCACCTGCCACAATGCCCACCTATTTTTTTTGTTGTTGCAGTTTGGCCCGAGCCAGGTTCAGACCTGCCACCCTCAGTATATAGGGCCAGCGCCCTACTCACCAAGCCACAAGCACCTCCCTCGTGTAGGTCTTGCAGTAATTACTGATGTCTCTACTTCTTTTGATTCAGAATATCTCTCATACTCTGGATCAACACCCCTGTGGACCCATTTCCCCTGCTATAGGAGAGGACCAAAGGAAGGGGCAGCTTAAAGAGTTACGTCCATAGGATGGGAAAACTATTATAAATGGTCCAAGACAATGAACATAGTCAATCTTTTCTTTCTGTAATCCAATTTTTCTCTTGCCTTACCCAGGGAGACCTTGTAGCTGTTGGAGTACTATCTGGGAACAGGAATTTTGAAGGTCGAGTGCACCCCAACACCCGGGCCAACTATTTAGCCTCTCCCCCCTTAGTGATAGCCTATGCAATCGCTGGGACCATCAGAATTGACTTTGAGAAAGAGCCATTGGGTAAGATTTTGTTTGCATGGCCATAATTATTTACCAGCAAATTTGAAAATAATACTACAAAAAAGTTGCTGCTTTCTTTAAGAAAAAAATGAAATACAGATTTTCCTGTGGTAAGACAGAGAAGAATCTTTTCCATTTACAGCTAAGACATAACTGAAGTAGTTAAGCAGGAATCTGTGGAGGGTAAGGGATGACAAAGGGAAATAGATACCAAAAGTAATCAAGGTCTTGCTGTTCTGGTTTCTCCTGTTAGTCCTCCTTTTTCTGTTCCTACTTTAATCTAATGATAGGCCTTGTTTTAATATATATTCTTTGGGAACACACCCTAGATATTTCAGCTTCTCAAAATTCAGGAGAAATGATGCATCATCCCCTTTTTTCTGGCTGCTTGCTTATCTTTTCTAAGCATATTAAATAAAGGGGTATGGTGTATCTTCATTAACAGATTTTATATTGCAAATTTGTCTCCTCTCCTCGCTAAAATATATTTTACCCCCTGAATCAAAACCTATGGTGCATTCCTGGTCGCTCACAGACATGCCCTAAGGTTTGAAAGCCCCGACCCTGGAGACTTGATTGTGCATAACAATGAAATGCTAGAAAGTTTTTTTCCATTCATAAACATTTTTTTCCCAGGAGTAAATGCAAAGGGACAACAGGTTTTTCTGAAAGACATCTGGCCAAGCAGAGACGAGATCCAGGCGGTGGAGCGTCAGTATGTCATCCCTGGGATGTTTAAGGAGGTCTATCAGAAAATAGAGGTGAGGTCCCGCCCGTGCTGCCCCTCCCTCAAGCCCCGGAGTCCTAGGGGGGCCGCTGCCTTGTGCCCTGTCTGCAGACCTGGAGGCTCTCAGGAGTGTGAACTGGAAAAAGTAACATCTATTTCTTCTGATATCTGGGGGTGTGATTCTTGGTCTTTTTTTTCCATGACACATATTTTTACAAACCCCACATCCCCCCTATGTTTCCAGATTTAGACAAGCAGTGACAGCCTCAAAAAGGAGGACTGCAGTTCAGTCTCCATAACTCTATCCCTTTTTCAGACACCTGGGGTGGGGTGAGGACCCCTGATGGGTCACTGTGTGGTGTCACTGAAGTGGAGTTAATTGGTTGAATACGTTATTCAAAATACATTATTTGCATTCCAAACACACACACACACACACACACACACACACACACACACACACACAACTAAGACCACACAATATGAAGCACCAAACTCCATTTATTTTACAAAGGGGGTTCAGCAACCTTTATCAGTCTCCTGGATGGTTTGCCTTGCCCTGCCCTCTGTGTAGACTTGGGGCTGGTATTCTTCAGATAAAAGCAGAACTGTCTGGGGGAGGGTGACTTGGCGGTGATATTCACACACTGCCTTTCTACAAGCTGCTCCTTGAGAAATGGTGTTTGGGAGCTTGGTAGGCACTGGGTTAAATGTGTTTCTCCAACAGCTGAGTTAATGGACTGGACAGAATTCAAGCTGATCTTAATGCATAAGCAGCTGTCATTTGCTATTCGGCATCTGTGTGACTTAGAAGTCTACTTCCCAAAACATCCAGAGAGTAATTTCCCCTTTGGTACAATCTGGATTATTATTTCACAAATTATTTATAATTATATGTATTAGTTATCTATAGCTGTGCAGCAAATTACCCCAAGACTCAGTGAGTTGAAACAGTGGACATTTATTCTTCTCTTAGTTTCTGTGGGAGAGAATCCAGCTTCCCTGGGTGCCTCCACAGGGCTCCAGTCCAGACATCATTTGGGGCTTCAGGCTCAGGGGAGGTCCACTTAGGCTCACTCACCTGGTAGTTGGCAGGATCAGGCTCTTCACGGGCTGTTGGACTGAGGTTCTTAGTTCCTCACTGTCTGTTAGCTAGTGCCTTGCTGCATGGGTCTGTTCACATCAGAGCAAGTGGGCAGGAGAGGGCTAGAGACAAGCAGGTATCTTTATAACCTAATCTTGGAGCTAGTCCCTAGGGTCAGCCCACACTCAACAGGAGCAGGTCGCTTCTAGGTGTGAGTCCCAAAAGACTGGCTCATGTTCAATGTCTTAGAAGCAGCCCATCACAGGGCATAGGCATTGCTAAGTTATTTAGCATGACGTAATCTGAGTATAAGGAACTCTTGTGTGTAAGTATTTAGAATAAAATTGGCTTTTATTATACAACTTAGTTTAAATGTATATTTTATGTTTGCCTATTAAATTTTCCCTAGAATGGAATATAATTAGATCTGCTTGTCCTTTCCCTTTTTTTCTTCTATTAATTAAATTATTTACTTATTTTTATTTAAGACTGTGAATGAAAGCTGGAATGCCTTAGCAGTCCCATCAGATAAGCTGTATTTCTGGAACCCCAAATCTACCTACATTAAATCACCACCGTTCTTCAAAAACCTGGTATGACGTTTTATTTTTTAACAAAACAAGTTCTTCAAAAGATTTAGGTTCTTATAAAACCTATTTTATTACCCCATACCCTTTCTTTGACTACGCATTTCTTTAAAACCTTTGTATACCTAAGCAGATAAGGCTGGCCAGAGTTTGGGGAGGCTGGGATATTTGGCTACAGTTTCCCAGTAGCACATGAGGGACTATTCCAGGAGAATATCCCCCAGGGCTGCCATATTGAATCTTATACCTGTAAAAATGGGGAACGTCTTTCCTGAAACTGATGATCAAGAAGTCCATGCCCGCCTGGATGGGTCACTGTGACAAGGGGATGGCCGTAGAAGTTGGGTTCCAGTTGTCCTCAGCATCTGAAGGAGTTCCATGGATGGCATCTGCAGTTGCATTCCAATGGCTTTGGGGGGATAGTGCCAGCACTTTGCTTTTTCTTCAAGGTTGAGATATGAATGTTTGAGTAAATATATCTTATTTTTCTCAACATCCCTAATAAAACACAGAAACTAGAATTTTCCATGCATTCATGTAGAGGTATCATCTGGTTTAGTCTGTGGCCCACCACTGTTGAGACTCACTGGTGACTTGTTTGAGGAAACCTGGGCCAACGCTGACGTGTTGTACTCTTTGCTAGACTTTGGATCTTCAGCCGCCTAAATCTATAGTGGATGCTTATGTGCTGTTAAATTTGGGAGACTCAGTAACAACTGACCACATCTCTCCAGCGGGAAATATTGCAAGAAATAGCCCTGCTGCTCGCTACTTAACTAACAGAGGGTAGGTATGAAAGTCGCAGGCTCTGCTCTTATCCTGTAGCAGATCCTGGTTATGCCTGAGGCCTAGGGCAGAAATAGAACTTCACAGGCATTGCCATGGCCTGGTTCAGAGGCTTTATGCTTTCAGAGAACTGCTACAAGGATTAGCAGTTTACTTATATCTATTCATCAATCATTCATATGCTGATATTAATAGGTGTTATGTGACCTAGTATACCAATAATAATCAAGGTCAGTGATTCCCCAATCTGATTTTCAATAAGAATCATGTGGGGAGATAAAAATTCCTGCTTCTGGCTGGGCACAGTGGCTCATACCTATAATCCTAGCACTTTGGGAGTCCAAAGAAAGGAGGATCACTTGAGACCAAGAGTTCAAGACCAACTTGAGCAAGAGCAAGACTCCATCTCTTCAAAACAAAAAAATCATCCTGGTGGGTGGTATGCGCTTGTAATCCCAGCTATTCAGGAGGCTGAGGCAGGAATAATACTTGCACCCAGGAGTTTGAAGGTGCAGTGAGCTATGATGATGCCACTGTACTCTAGCCTGGGCAACAGAGTGAGACTGTCTTAAAAAAAACTCCTCATTCCTACTCCCATCTCCTGAATTGGCTCCTTTAGGGATGGGGTCCAGGGCAAATTTGAGGAACAAAATCCAAATGCCTTTTTTTCTGTGGGCGATTCATGACTCCTTTTAAGATAGGAACTCTTTGGAGAATTGAGTGAAAGTAAATATAATGCCTTTCCAGAAAAATGCACACATTTAAAAATTTTGGATACAGTTTTAGGGGGTCCTGGACTTTCTCACTTGTTCCTAAAGGCCATTCATAACTCTCTAAATCCTCGAATTAGATCTAACCACTAAATCATATTAATCACACCCATCCCCTAGAATTTGTATGAACAGCCTATTGAACTGCTCACTGTGTTAATTGCAATGTTGTTCTTGACATCACAAGGTTTCCTTTCATTGGGGCCTACAGACCGCAATGAAAAGGTTTTCCTCTGATTTCAGAACCAAAAATATCTGTTGTGCCTCTTTGGCAATACTTTGATTTTTATTTTATGAAAGCTGCACATTACACAGTTGTGTGTCTTCCCATTGCATTGAGTTTCTGATAACTTGGACATGAATTTGAACTTATTTCTTTGAACATATTTTATATTTCCTGCTATTCCTGGTTCCATCTGATTTCTCTACCCTCATGATACTCTTTACTTCCACTTTCTTATTTGTAATTTAGCTTTTTACCTCATATGAAGCTTTATGTAGGCTATCCAATTGAATAAATAAAACAAGTACTCTTTTTTTTTTTTTTTTTTTTTTTTGAGTTCCTCCTGATGTTTCCACCCAGATTTGAAAGATTGTAAGTTGACTCCAGGAGGAAAAAAATTTCCCCTTTCACCGTGCACTTCTCATCTTTCACCCTGCCTTTTATCAAGAATATGGGGACAGCTTTTCTGCCTTCGAGAACAATGCTTAGTAAATTTAGAAAAATAGATTTACAGTTTTTTCTGTTCTTGGGATAAGCTAAGTTGAATCTTCCCTTGTTTCCTGCTTGTGCTATTAGCCTGACTCCACGAGAATTCAACTCCTATGGCTCCCGCAGAGGTAATGACGCCATCATGGTACGGGGGACATTTGCCAACATTCGCTTGTTAAACAAATTTTTAAACATGCAGGCGCCACAGACTATACATCTGCCTTCTGGAGAAGTTGTGAGTATTGTCTCTTCTGCTTCCTGCAGAAACAAGCATTTGTCAATCTCTGGGAGCTTGGAGATTTACATGATTTTTCTCCTTCTGATTTTAGTATTTCTCCACGGCTCCGACCTCCCTCTCACTTTCTGTTGTCCTGTCTCCTCCTTGCTTAGAAATTCTGCACCATGGTTTAACTAAGTCTTGTTTCTTAAAAAGTCTTTGAGTGAAATTTTATCAGAAGTATGTGAATGAAAAATTCTGGTTTAAATTGGAGGATATTTACAAGAAGTGCTACTATGTGACTTTAGCATGTAATTAATTGTATCCACTACAAAAAGAAGGAATATAGAAGGCCCTTAGGGTTGGTGGGATTGTTCCCTGGTAGGGAAATATGGGAGATGTGGGAAAGGCCTGCACCCTGAGTCAGACAAATCTGGGTTTAAGTCCCAGCTCCACCTCATATGGCTGTGGCACCTTCTGCAAGTTACTTCCCTCTCAGAGCCTCATTTTTCCTACCTGTGAAGGAGAAATAACACCTGAGGTTTAAAATGAAATGGAAAGACATGTAAAAACCTAGAGCCATGTCTGGCACGTGTTGTATGTCTTCAGAGTCACTTCCCTTCTCAGTAAATGCTGTGGAGCTTTCTGTAAACCATTTAGCCTGCTAGAGAAATAACTCTTGCCAATTTATCTTAAAATACTAACAGCTAATATTTCTACAGAACTTAACACATTGCAGGTGCTCTCCTGAGCTCTTTGCATGCACTGACTTATTTAAGGCTCGTAACAACCCTTTGAGGTAGGTCCATAATTATCTGTGTTTTAAATTGAGAGCCTAAAGCTTGGATCATGTAACTCCTGTTTTTTTTTTTTTTTTTTTTTTTTTTTTTAGAGACAGAGTCTTACTTTATCACCCTTGGTAGAGTGCCGTGGCATCACACAGCTCACAGCAACCTCCAACTCCTGGGCTTAGGCGATTCTCTTGCCTCAGCCTCCCGAGTGGCTGGGACTACAGGCGCCCGCCACAATGCCTGGCTATTTTTTTTTTTGTTGCAGTTTGGCCGGGGCCGGGTTTGAACCCACCACCCTTGGCATATGGGTCCTGCGCTCTACCCGCTGAGCCACAGGCACTGCCCCATGTAACTCCTTAAGGTGATGCAGTGGAAAAGCTGAGATTAAAACCCAGAAAGTCTGGCTCTGAAGTCAGTTCTCTTTACCATTCTCCATACCGCCTTGCTCATAACTGATCATATTTTTGAAAAGCAAACTCTTTCTTCATAGTCATTGGTCACCAGGACCTAGCCGGTGGATTCTTGTTCAATGAATAGCAAGGATAATAGACTAGTAAATGAAAAAGACATATATTGAACAATGGAATACCCAAGAAGCCAAGGGGAAAGACTTGCAGTTGCAGACACTGGGGGCTCCCAAAACACCATCCCAGTGTACCATCTTTATAGACCAAATGGCTGGCTGGTTGGGTGGCCATTGGCTTCACACTGACTTGGCCATTTGCAGGCCCTTCTGTTGTCCTCTGGGCTGGCAGAGTGTTGTCATTCCTGCCCTTTGAATGTGCTGGGTCTATAAAACCTTCCTTGTCTCCTCCTCAGCTTGATGTTTTCGATGCTGCTGAACGGTACCAGGAGGCAGGTCTTCCCCTGATTGTCCTGGCTGGCAAGGAGTATGGCTCGGGCAGCTCCCGAGATTGGGCAGCCAAGGGCCCTTTCCTGCTGGTGAGTATGAGGCAGAGCCATCCCAGCAGGCAGCCGGCCCTCCAAACTGGTAGGGAACCTGGGAGAGTGCCAGGAATTAATTCCGTGGCGTCGCTTCCCAAGAAGATGTCAATGGGAGAGCAAGCTCCGAAAAAAAGCTGTTGTTTTCTCATCTGCTTTTTGGTGAATCTCAATTGATTTCACTCACTAACGGGTGATTGAGAGTGAGCTGCTTCCCTTACATCAGACATTTCGTATCTAGATCTTTGGATGTCTATAAATGGTTTTGGGGGAAGGTCTGTGAAGTCTCTGAAAATATACACAGAAGTGTGCGTGTAGTCTTTTTTCATAGGGAGAAGTGTCATGGTTATAACATTCTGAGGTTGAGGACCCCAGATTTATTTAAGGGCATTGTCCCAGGTGATGTAAGGAATGAGACAGGGCTGTAATCTTGTCTATTGTGTTTACAGACAAGTAAGGAGCCTGGACTTTTTTCACAAGTTACTCTGGTGAGCTTTGCTTTTCGCTGCCTATGAAAGTCTGCTTATGGGCTGGGCACGGTGGCTCATGGCTATAACACTAGCAGTCTGGGAGGCCGAGGCTGGTGGATTACCTGAGCTCAGGCATTTGAGACCAGCCTGAGCCAGATTGAGACCCCGTCTCTAAAAATAGCCAGGTGTTGTGGCGGGTGCTTGTGATCCCCACTACTTGGGAGGCTGAGGCAAGAGAATCACTTGAGCCCAAGAGTTTGAGGTTGCTGTGAACTATCATACCATGGCATTCTACTGAGGACAACAAAGTGAGACTCTTGCCTCTAAAAAAAAAAAAAAGTCTGCTTATGATACTCAGTGAAAAAGGGAGGCTCTCTCTGTCCAAAACCAGGCAGCTCCTTAGAACCTTCAGCCACCTCAGTTCCTTACAAGAGTGTCCTTGAAGGGGGCAGGGTTTAAACTTGAGCATTTACTTGCCCTAAGAACAGAGAAGAACCATACTGCCCATCTTTAATCCTCAGGATATAGTAAAAATGGCTCAGCTGATGCCACTGTCACTCATCTATAGCTTGAGTGAATTTATGCACCTGGGAAACTCTAGGGGATGCCTGTAAGTGCAGTAAAAACAGCTGCCTCGCAGGCGGCCCTGCAGACATCTAGGCTTCCAAAGATGTCTTTGAACATTACACCTATTGTTTTTTAATCTGTCATTTTGTTCTGAGGTGGGGGAGGAAGGAAATGTCTGATTAGTTGATCAGTAGATCAAAGGCCTACTTTTTTTTCCTGAAAGCTACTAAAAAGAACCTGGGAAATTACAGAAGAAGAAATGGGTTTTAGTAGGGTGGTGAGGCTGTCAGCATAAATGAGCGCTCAGTGGAGAACCCTGAGATCTGACAGAGGATGAGAAGAGAAATGGCCCCAAAGGGGCTCTCTAGAGTCCAGACCTCTCCGCAGAACCATTGAGTTCTGGCTGCCTAAGAAGCTGAACACACTTTGGTTCTGTAGCTGTCCCAGATAGGTCACTCACAAGTATCAGACTGTGCTCAGGAAAGAGCAGAATGGACAGCTTGATTAACAACATCTGCAACACAGCACAGTCGTTCAACAGAGCTGTGGACATGAGCAGTGTGTGTTCAGAAAGCTTTTCACTGGCCCAAAACATACACATGCAAACATAAAGTCCTACAAAATATCTATTGTCCCAAAGAATCTGCCTATCTCTATAGCAGTAGTTCTCACATTTGGAAATGCTTTTTTTTTTTTTTTTTTTTTAATTTTTATTCCTATGCTTGGATCTCATCCCCAGAGATCCTCTTTTAATTGGTAAGGAGAAAGTCCTGGACATCAGGATTTTAAGTCTCCCCTGGTGATTCTACTATGCAGCAAAGTTTGAGAACTGCTGCTCTATAGCTGTAGTTTTCAAAGACCCCTGCTGCTCCATGATCCCCAAGAGAGCATCTGGGATTTAGTACTTGAGAATCTTATTTTTTTAACAGCTTCCCAAAGTGACCCTGAAGTAGGGTATCTTAAAAGTGTGTGCTAGATATCAAGAGACCTTTTAAATTTAATATTCGATTACAATTATTAATAAATTAATGAGTTCTAGTTAATAAAGTAACTTTCTTTATTGATTGTTGCTATATATTGCCCAATTACAGATTACCAACAAAGTATACTTCATAGGAAGCTTAATATCAAGATTATATTTAGCACAATTTGATACTTCAAATAGAAGTATAAAAGCAGTATGCAGTAGGTAATCAGTTTATCTATGGTATGTTCTGAAAATTGGTTTTTGATTACATTTTCTATATCTGTTGATATACCCAAAATAATAGAAAAATTCAAGGGAATGAAAACTAATGTTGTTTTATGGTGTGGATTCCAGATACGATATAAGCTTGCTAAGAGATGTTGTATCACATAGACCGCGTGGCTTCAAATACTAAATGTCACCACTGACCCTTGAGTAAAGGAGGACAGTAGTGGCATCCGTGTCCCAGGACTGGGAGAGGAAGAGTAAGAGAAGTCATTAAGTGCTTACATAGTTCCTGTGCATCATAGGCAGGCAGTTAAAACTAGCTGTTGTGTTATTTATAGTCAGAGGATAAACATTTTATGTAAAAGATTAATGAGTACTCATAAAGAATTTAGGTGTGTGCTCGGCACCCGTAGCTCAGTGATTAGGGTGCTGACCACATGCACCAGGGCTGGTGGGTTCGAACCCAGCCTGGGCCTGCTAAACAACAACAATAAAAAAATAGCTGGGAATTGTGGTGGGCGCCTGTAATCCCAGCTACTAGGGAGGCTAAGGCAAGAGAACCAAGTGTTTGAGGTTATTGTGAGCTGTGACACCGTGGCACTCTACCAAGGGCAACATAGTGAGACACTGTCTCAAAAAAAAAGAAAAGAATTTAGGTGTGAGAACAGTTCTGACTTACAAAGTCATTTGTAAAAGTTCTGTGTATCCAAAGGAAAAAATGGAAGTGTGTCCAGACCATTGCCTTTGTTCATCAGGGAATCAAAGCCATCTTGGCGGAGAGTTATGAGCGCATTCATCGCAGTAACCTGGTCGGGATGGGGGTGATTCCCCTTGAATATCTGCCTGGTGAGAATGCAGACACCCTGGGACTCACAGGGCGGGAGCGATACACTGTCATCATTCCAGAAAACCTCACACCACGAATGAAAGTCCAGGTCAAGGTAAACAGAGCATGTCCTTGCCTGGCCCCTCCAGAAGGGGCCCTTCGTAATCAATCTTGTTAAAAGGAAGTTAGTGGGACTTGGAAGAATATCACTCAGTAGGACTGCAATAGACTTTGGAGTCCTGCCAGCATGGTTTTCTGCCTGCTTGCCCGAGATAGTAAGGATGATATCTGTGCATTTATTATTTACTTCTCTATTTATAGCGTTATCCTCAGTCCATTCTTAACTCCCATCCCCTCCCCACTGTCTCCTAATTCTGAGTCTCCTCAGCTCACATAATCGTGGTGAGAGCTCAGGGGTGTGACATTTTCATATTATCTAAAACGCTTTTTATATAAAACTTTGAACAACACTCACCCCTTCCCTAAGATTCCCCCCAGCCCTAGACTTTGAATGACAGATCCCAAGGCAAGGAAAGGATAAGGTGCCCAGTGCCAAGGTCCCAGGACAGGCACCCAGGCAGAGATAGCCTCTGAGGTCTGCATCTCAGGGTGAGCAACTGGGTCTGCTGCCTATGGGACCACCTCAGTGACACTACTGACCCAAGACATCTCTGCTTATAGGGAACCCCCAGAGTTTGGAAAATGTCACTCTTGTGTCACCAGTAGCTGTACTGAGAGGCTCTCTCTAGTTCTTAGGTAATGTAGGTAGTGTTTTCCTTCATCATTTCCAGCCTGCGTCTGGGCCAGCAGCCTCCTGTGTCCTTTGGTGCTGCTGGGCCACTGCAGTGTGGACACCTCCCTGAGGGCAGGCTGGGTAAATCTTCCCTGACAAGTGTCATTGCTTCTTTATGATGCAGCTGGATAATGGGAAGACCTTCCAGGCTGTGATGAGATTCGACACCGATGTGGAACTCACTTACTTCCACAATGGAGGCATCCTCAACTACATGATCCGCAAGATGGCCAAGTAGGCCCTTGTTGCTTATGAGACCTGCGTTTGGCGCTGCACCCGGGAGGAAGCCACGCCGTCAGCCAGCTGAGGCCCTGGTGGGGAAGCCTCCCCAGGTGGTCCACAGCGGGGGGCTACCCTCAGAGCGAGTGAGCACAGGGTTGGGTGCCATTCCTGCAGGCACAAAGCCAGGATTTCTGCATTCTCTATTTTTGTTAATCTTCCTAATCTTTTTCTAGAATTTGGAAGCTAGAAATGGTGGAAATGTCAGTAGTGCCAGAAAGAGAACCAAGCTTGTCCTTGCACTTACTGATCACAGGACATTGATTTTTCTCTCTTTCCTATTAATCTCCAGCTGAATGAACAAGTCTTCTCAGGAGCTGTCTTCTGCTCTTTTGACTGCTCCTCGCTCATTCTCTGCTCAATGAAATTTTTCCCGTGATGGTCATTTTCCTTTCCACATTCTACCAATGTAAACCGACGTGGATAGATGAAAACTTTGCACATTTCCAGTCATAAGAGTGATTGTGATCCTCCCCCACCCTGTTTTCTCCTTCGGCGTGGATGACCTAAATGCCTCCTGATGGGTCAGATGTTGAAGTTTTTTGATTATGTACCTTTTGATCAACATAAAAAGAAATACGATGTTTTCTTCTACTATCGCAGAACTTTTCCCCAGAAAATCATTTGTCAAGAGGAGACCTTTGTTTGGAGATGGTTTGGGAGACTGACACAGAACATTTCTAATATGAATAAGATTAAATCTATTTTCAGTGAAAGTGTGTTATCTTTGGAATTGCATTTTGTTGTGTAGGGGGCTGTAGTTTGGGGATATTTAGAGCAGAGCAAGTCTCAGACTACATTGTCTTGAAGCCTGAATGACTTTCATGCCGTATAAGATCTGTGCAGGTACAGTGGCATGTAGAGAAGCCAGTATGTTCTCTGCCCTGTTGGGAACAGACAAGGAGGAAGAGTAGCCTGGTAGCAGTAGCAGTGGTGTAATTACAGTGAGGAAGTCAGAGCAGTTCAGTGCCTGAAGTTTATCTGTTCATTTTCATCACTGAAGTCATTTCAGTGCATGCCTTACTTTGCTCGGGCTGCCAAAACAAAATACTATTGCTTAAACAACGAAAATTTATTTTCTCCTGGTTCTGGAGCCTGAAAGTCCACTATGAAGATGCCAGCCATTCAGTTTCTGGTGAGGGCTCTGCTCTCCTGCTTGCTTACCCTCACGCGGCCTTTCCTTGATTGCATGCCTGGGGAGCGGTAGGCAGAGAATGAGAGAGACAATGGGCTCACTGAAATATCTTCTTACAGGAACACTAACAAATCAGGGTCTCATCCTGATGACCTCACTTAACCTTAATAACTTTCTTAGAGGGCCTGTCTCCAAATACAGCCTCTCTAGGGGGTTGGGGCTGCACTATAGGACTTTGGCGGGAACATAGACATTCACTTCATAACAGGGTGTCTTACAACTTACAAATTAATCTCCTTGCAATATTTTTTTTTTTTTAGACAGAATCTTACTCTGTTTCCCAGGATAGAGTTCTGTGATATCAGCCTAACTCACAATTCAAACTCCTGGGTTTAAATGATCTTCCTGCCTCAATCTCCCGTGTAGTTGTGAACTATAGGTGCCAGCTATAATACCCAGCTAATTTTTCTGTTTTTAGTAGAGATGGGGTTTTGGTCTTGCTTAGGCTGGTCTTAAACTCCTGAGATCAAAAGATTGTCCCACCTCGGCCTCCCAGAGTGCTAGGATTATAGATGTGAGCCTCTGCACCTGACCCTTTCCCTTCTTTTTATATACCACCTGACCTCAAAGGATCTTCAGAAAATATGCCCCATGTGTTTGAAACCTTAAACCCCATGGTGATTGTTATTGGATGTAAGGGTATTTGGAAGGTGATGTGGTCATGGGGGTAGTGTTCTCATGAATGAGATTAGGGCCTTTTTTTTTTTTTTTTTTTTTTTTGTAGAGACAGAATCTCACTTTATCACCTTCGGTAGAGTGCCCTGGCATCACATAGCTCACAGAAACCTCCAACTCCTGTGCTTAGGAGATTCTCTTACCTCAGCCTCCTAAGTAGCTGGGACTACAGGTGCCTGCCACAATGCCTAGCTATTTTTTTGTTAAGTTTGGCTGGGGCTGGGTTTGAACCCACCACCCTCCATATATGGGGCTGATGCCTTACCCACTGAGCCACAGGCGCCACCTGATTAGTGCCTTTTTAATATAAGCCCAAGAAAGACCCTTCATCTCTTCTACCAGGGGAGAACACAGCAAGAAGTGCCATCTGTGAACTAGAAAGTGGGCCCTCACCAGACACCAAGTCTGCCAGTGCCTTGCTCTTACACTTCTCAGCCAGAGGGTGAGAGATAAATTTCTCCTGTTTATAAGCCACCCAGTCTGATATTTTGTTACATCAGAACAGGCTAAGACAATTATAAAGAAAAGATTCTTAGGGCTATGACTCCTGGAATTGAATTCTTTCACTTCTGGATCCCACACCCTCACCCCCCCGTACACCCTCTGTCCCTTCTGTTAACAAAGTATCTTGACCAGTGTCCCATCCTTGCCCACAAACCTCTTTCACCTGGTTCCTTAAGGGGTTAGTCCTTATCCTATCCAAATTAAGAGTATGTTGCCCTTTCTGATCCCAGTACCTCCTTCTACTGTGTGGGATTCCCATTTTTGTTCTTAGTTTTCAAAATCCATTACTGCCTAATCTTTAAGAGGCCTTTCTGGCATCCACAGTGAGTTAAGTGGCACATATTCAATGCAGCAAATAAGGACATGCATTTTTGACTATGGGATGGCCTTCATGCATGTATACATACCACATTTTTGTGGTGCATACCTTTAAAAGGGAAGGATATGTTAGACTCAGTTACAGTGGAAGCAGCACAACTCAAACTGGCTTAAGCAATAATAATTGGCTTATAGAATTTAAACAGTGGTAGCCATGGCCTCAGATGTGATTTGAACTGGTAGTTCAAACTCAGGCTCCCTCTCCATCTCTTACCTTCTCATCTTACCTTCTACTGATGTCTGCAATGGCCTCATTCTTGTGGGCCCTTCCATGTGCCAGGGGATATGGCCACCAGTAGCTCTGGGGTGACAATAATTTGTGACCTTAGAGATTTGTCTCCCAGTATTATCTAGGGCAAAAGCACTGGGAGTTTCTATCACCTAAATGAAAAGTCTTACCTTGGGCAGTGTCCCCTTCCAAGCTGTATTAGTACAGCATGGAAGAAAACATGGGGTTAGCAGGAACAATGCAAAACCACTTCTGAAAAATAGTAACCAAGGTTCTTTTGGGCTGCCTTCCTAGAAAATTGTTCAATTTCATGACCACAAATGGAATTTAGTGCCCAGCTAAGTTTTTGTTGAAACTAATCATGAGCTCAGCAAATTGAGCAGCAGCCTAATTATGAGCAAAGATTATAGAATCATAGCAGATACTCTTATTAACAGTTTTAAAAGTCTGCATCCCATGAGCTGAGGTACATAGCTGAGTACAGATTTGTTGAATGAAATTAGTAGTTTTATTCTGTGGTATAATGAAACAGAGTTCCTGGCATGATCCTGAAGCTAATTCTCAGATTTTGCCCTGGTTGTCTGGTCTGTATGCAGGCTAGGTATTTGGTATATGGTGCTTCTACAGGATGTTAACAGTGTCCCCTGAATAAAAAGGGTTCAGAGTACAATTAGAAAACCACTCGGTTATATGGGTCTCACTACTCAAAACTGACACAATGCCAACTTGTGCTGTAACATGGTTTGCAGGGAAGGGTGGCAGCATACGGCACAGAAATCCACCTGACTGGAGCACTTTCTTCTGGGCTTCTCACAGCACAGTGCTCTGCTGAGGAAACACCAACTTATGGTTGTGGTTTGAAACTCAAATAATAATGAAGCCATTTTAAAGATAGGAATCAATTTGCTGACCTCATTGATTGAAGATGACTTTTCATTTCAGGGTGGAAACATCACAATGTCAGCACCGGCTGGGAGCATAGATATAAAAAGTCTGAAATTATATAGCAGGTTGTACCTGCACCACCTGAGGAACTTAAAAACATATATATGGCTAGACACCCTGCTGGGATGCTCTGAAGCTAACCATGTGTCCATGAAAAAGACTCCTGAGTTGGTTCTGAAATGCAACCTTTCATTTAGAAAGACAATAACCAACAATTAGACAGCTATCAAGAGAGAGCACGTCCTAGAACCCTGGTTACTCAATTCTTTCATTCAACACTATTAACCAAGTGCACACTCTGGTCCAGAGGCCATGCCTGGCATTTAAAAGTCAAACAAGGAAATTCTCAGTTTTTCTTGTAGCAGCTTTAGTGTACTTTCCTCTATTAGCTGAAGACTATTCACCTTAATTCAAACTGAACCATTTAGGTAACTTTAAAAAAGTGTCTCTTCTAAAGTAGATTTCTAACATGTTTTACACCTTCTGTTGGAGTTCTTAATAGCGATATAAACAGCAATCATATAAAAGAGATACTCTAGTAAAATAATAATGGAAAATGAAAAAAACAGCTATCAGCAAAGTAAATGCTTAAATCCATTTTTATTGTATCTTACTAAGAATACACTAGCAATAATTTATCAAGCAGCTACTATATATCATGTAATTTTCATACATTTTTATTAAAAACCATTAACCCTTGGCAAGTTTCTCTGGCTCCCTGCCCAAACCGCTGCTCCTGGGATCACATGGAAAGGGAGGCAGCTGTAGTGTGTCACCCCACTGATGTCCAGGATGGATACGCATAGTCTGGGTGGCTGGCTATGCCTTGCTTGGGTGGTCTCCAGATAATTCTCAGATGTAAGTAGGTGGTGCTACTTACAAGGAGTTATGTGTACATATGGGTTGAACATAGTACTTTACCATCTTTGGAGTTTTGTTTAAGCCATTAATGGTCCTGATGAATTACAAACCAGTAATCTGAATCTGTTTCAGGAAGACGGTTTAATTACTATAGAGCCTTCCCTGAACACAAAATACCTAATCAAGCTCTCCAAAGCATCAGCAAACCTTGCTAAGTGACATAGAAATGCCCTTTAGACAAATAATTTTTTAAAAGAAGTGCAGCCAAATCAAACTGCCTCATCAGTACCATCTAAGGGACCTAACTCAAAATAGTATAAGGGTTGAACATCAGCTGTTACTGGAAAACGACCTGAGATGGTCAAAGGGAACGATGGCGTAGATTAAGGGGGAAAGTGTATAGTAAAAGACATATATTGAACCTTTGGGATTGCAACACTCAAGCAAGCAAAGCAAAACCAATGAAAAAGACCAAATAGAACTAGAAGGGAGAGAGTTTCAAGAAAGGAGTACAATGGGACCAAAAGTACAGGGATCAAATAGAAGGGTCAAGAAATCCCAAATGGGTGTAGCAACCAGAGTCACTGCTAACCTTGAAAAGAAAAATTTCAGGAGACAGTTAAGGGCAAAAGCCAGTTTACAGTAGGTTAAGAAAGGAGGCATGGAAAACCTACGTTCCACTCATCCATCTCTCCCAGGGTGCGTGGAGTGGTTACTATGTACTCACTGGCAGTTGGCCCCGAGAGGAGGACAGAAGCAGAGGTAAGCTTTTTAATTTTTCCCAAGTACTGTGAGTTCTGTTGGCCTACAAATTATTCAGTTCTGCAGTCCATGCTTTGCATATATGATAGTACAAATTTAATAAACAGAAGGTAAAGTGGTAAATAGTCAATACAATACAAGCCTCAGGTAAAATAACTGCACAGTGGTATAAGCAATCCACGATTGTACCCACTAGGTTAGTTGCTGCTTCACTCAAATTCATCTACTGCCTGTAGCTGAGGTTTGAGACCATAGATCATTTGGACATTTCTACAGCATCAAATGGTATCTTCTCAAAGTGAAACTCCTTCCACTTTGAGTAAAGTCTCTGAGCTCCAGTTGCAATGTCTTCTACCACAAAACTTTCAATTTTTATGATTGGAATCTCAAATGTCCTATACTTCACATGGATTCCCCAGTCATGGCTGCAGTCCTTTCTGGCACAGTGTATCTTGGCTCTCTTCTCAAAACTTGAAAATTTCTTTGGTTTGGGGTGTGGTCTACTCACAAAGCATTCCTTAAAAGCATCTCCAATCACAGTGTAATGAGAGTCCTACAGATAAAGAGATCAAATAACAAAAGAACATTAGAAACCAGCATATCATTGTGATTTTAAAAACTCAACAATAATCTGAGCTGAAGAGCAGCCAGGTCTCACTTGTTTTACAGTTTTGGAAAGAAGCAAATATGGATGGATTCACCAGAAGGCCAGGCGAGGACCCTGCATCTGATTCCCTCGTACAGGTGGAGTGGAGGTGGCACCTCATGAAGAGGAGTAAGAATTTTCCAGGTGGCCTAACTTCTGAAGGGATCTGAGAAGCCCATTTGCACAGGCACAATCCAAAGGACATAGGGAGAACAACAAAGCAGATGTGCATCTCAAGTGGGTCAGGGACTGGTGTCCATCGGCCCCGTCTACAGTCAGCTTAGAGTAAACTGCACAGAAACAAAAGCATGTCCAACATGCCCCTCAGGAAAACGTATGGTCTGAGGGCCATTTTCATTAGAATAACCACCCAAATTTAAGCTGAAAGGAACTTGTGCAGCTAACTAAGATCCAGAAGGGTAAGAGAACTTACTAGTATGAGTCTTCATAAGCTTCTTACCTAAACAGATGGACTAATGAGAGATTTCAGCTTTTTGAAGATAGGACAGGACCTGAAGGTGATAACTGTCTGCTCTGCCCCTCCACCCTGCCTTCCATCAGCAGCAGGAAAGGTACACCCAGGCATTTATCTCTGCCGATTTTTCTAACCCTTCTATCTAAAATTTTTAAGAAAAAAATATATCCAAAGCTAACTTATAGATATCATGTTTTACAAATGAAGTATTTTGTTTTCATTATAGAAGTGACCCAGATTCCTAAGGAAAGGCTGGAAGAGAGGAAAAAAATAGAATATAACCACCAAAAACTCAATAATACATTTTGGTATATTTCCCCTAGTCTTTTTTTTCCCATACAAAGGTAGAGATTTTTGTTTGACTTTTCTTCTTGATGGTAGAGATGGTGATATTGCTGCTATTTCATACTGCTATAAAATAGCATAGTCACAGTGTTGTATCCTGGTTATTTTTTCTACTTCATCATTAGTTTGAAGCACTTTTTAATCATATTGCATTAATTTCATAATTGTCTTTAACTTTACTTTGGAACAATTTTAAGGTTTATAGAAAATTCAGAGACACCCCAGAAAATTCCTGTATACTGTTCACCCAGTTTGTCTGAATGCTAACATCTTACATACCATAGTATATTTGTCAAAAATAAGAAATTCTTGGGGGTGGGACACAATTATAAGAGGGACATTATCTAATAAATACAATCAGTGTAACTTAATTCTTTGTACCCTCACTGAATCCCAAACAACAACAACAACAAAAAAAAAAACTAAGAAATTAATATCAGTACATTATTCTTAGTTAAGCTACAAATTTTACCACTCTTTCTACTAATACTCTTTATCCATTCCAAGTCTAATCCAGGGGGCTGCATTGCACTCAGCATAACCATTATTGTAATGGCTGTATAATTAAGCAGCTGTATAGCAATTTTTAAAAACTTTTTTTATTTGAGACCAAGTCTCACTTTTTCACCCAGGCTAGAGGGCCATGGCATCAGCCTAGCTTACAGCAACCTCAAACTTGTGGGCTCAAGCAATCCTGCCTCAGCCTCCCGGGTAGTACAGGTGCCAGCCACAATGCCTGGCTAATTTTTCTATTTTTAGTAGAGATGAGGTCTTGGTCTTGCTCAGGCTGGTCTTGAACTCCTGAGATCAAGGGATTGTCCCACCTCGGCTTCCCAGAGTGCTAGGATTACAGATTTGAGCCACCACATCGGGCCAAAATTCTATTTTTTTAATTATTAAACATTAGGGTTTCCTTTTCACTTTTTAGCTTTTTTTATAAATACATTAAGTCATAGCCAGAATAACAACATAAATAATGGTGGGTTTTTTTGTTTTGGGGTTTTTTTTTTGAGACAGAGTCTCACTATGTCACCCTCAGTAGAGTGCCATGGTGTCACAGCTCACAGCAACCTCCAGCTCTTAGGCTTAGGTGATTCTCTTGCCTCAGCCTCCCGAGTAGCTGGGACTACAGACACCCACCATAATGCCCAGCTATTTTTTGTTGCATTTGTCATCGTTTGGCAGGCCTGGGCCCAGTTCGAATCTGCTAGCCCCGGTGTATGTGGCTGGTACCATAACCACTGTGCTACGTGTGCCGAGCCAAATAATGGTAATTTTGCTATAAATATTTCACCAACAAACAAGTGCTAAAAAAATGACCAAATGCCATTTATCAAAAGGCCACTTACCTCTATGACTCTTATATCAGCTGTGTAACATGCCAGGGCTTTGCATTTTTTGCATAGCAGTTTTTTATTTTCTTTATCAAGTACGGGTTTTGATTTTGCTTGACTATCTCTGAGGAATTTTTCATGAATCTGTATATGGAGAATCTACATGCAAAAAGAAAAACCTCAAATGTAATTTAAATATAACTAATACATATAGAAAGACACGCACACATAGACATGCATATAATCATTCATGTACAACTTCTTTAAAGACATGCTACCTGGCTTTTTAAAATCCCGGATTTTATTAGTTCCCCTAACTCAGTATCAGTCAGTGTTTCATTGTGGCCTCTAATTAGTCTTTCAACTTCATTAGAAGTTTTTTAGAAAAGCACTAAAGATCTCCATAAAAAAGTCATGTGAAGCATGCTTGCTACTTAACTGGTTGGCAAAACTTTATATAACATATGCCAATTCTTTCAGGCATAATTACACCCACTCCAGGCATAAATCCATTGAATATGGATAACGGGCAGAAGAGTCCCTGCCATCGAAAATCTTTCTCCCTTTCAACCATAAAGAATATTGTTAAACTCCATTAAAATGAAACATACATATAGTGTGACTGTTCTAATTCAAAATTTAGGCCTTGGGTAAGTACAGCAAGAATGCTGGATATTATATATTAAACAAACATCAGATTCTGAAGCATGAAGAGAGGAAGGCAGACCAGCTAGGAACATCAGGACCCTAGGTCCTGTGAGTTCCCTGGGTTTCCTTTTCATCTGATATATCCCAGACTTGGAGCTAAAGAAGCCAGCAACCTGAAATACCTACGGTTGTAATCAAAAGCTCTCAACAAAAGCCTGCACTCTGTAGCCAAAGGACTAAAAGAGATGTAGTTTAGAAAGACAGGAAACTTTTAGACAATAACTGCTCTAGTCCATCACAGAAAAATACAGAAACGCCACAGAAAAATACACCTGTGGCCACCCGTACCTATGCAAGCACAGGCTGCATGGAGGACCTGGATTTCTACCTCATGGAACTGTAAGAAGACACCCAGCACTACCACCTGGGTATTGTCAGAGGTGGCTAAGCAGGGAGCCAGGACCTTCAGCCCTGCCACACGGCAAGTGGTGTCAGTGGAAACTACCTGGGGAGCCCAAACTCACATCCCCACCCAGCAGCAACAAAGAGTCTCCCTCCCTCTCACCACACCCCCCAACCCTGCTGGTATCAGCAGAGGCAGGCTGGGGAACCTGGCAATGAGGAGGCAGCATCCCTGAAAACGCCAGCTAACACAGGTTAAACAAGATCCAGAGTCTCAAAAAGTAAAAATATCTGCATTTGGATTTAGAAAAAAAAAATCACTCTTCATACCAAGAAACAGGAAGATCTCAAACTGCATTAAAAAAAGACAATCAATAGATACCAATACTAAAATGGCAGATGTGTGAATAGAGACTAAAGCACAATAAAAATGCTTCAATGAGCAATCATAAACACTCCTGAAATAAGAGAAAATATGAAGGTTCAGCAAAGAGAGGGAAGACAGAAGAACCAAATGGAAAATTTAGAACTGAAAAATAAAAATCTCAGTGGATGTGTTAAACAGCAGAATGGAAGGGACAAAGGACGATAGAAATTACCCAATGTTAGCAACAGAAAGAAATTATACTGAAAAAATGACCAGACAGACTCAGGGATCTGTAGGACTATTTCAAAACATGTCATGCCACTAAAGTCCTATAAAGAGAGAACAGGGCATAAAAACACTTAAAGAAACATTTCCTGACTATCACAGGCTACATAAACCTAGATTCACGAAGCTGAACAAACTCCAACCTGGATAAAACCAAAGAAATTTCTCTAGGACACATTATAATTAAACTTCTGAAAACTAAAGACAAAGAAAAAAAGGAAGAACATGTTGATTCCCTCCTTGTCATCTGCGGAAGAATCTGCCTGTCCCACTGGTTTGTAGCCGCTCCCACTCCTATAATCAGACTACATGTTTAAGTGGACTCAGCCGAGGTGAAAATCCCGTCCTGCCCCTCCCTATGATGTTTTTTGGGGCAAGTGTGTGTTTCCTCAAATACAGACTGGGAACAACTCTAGCATGTAATTCGTGAACCATTGGGAGATGACACGGGTCTGTAACTGCTCAGGCCTGTCTGCCACCGGGTGCACGCCCGGCTGTGTTCCCCTCGCTCTGTTAGTACTCTTATGCTAAGAGCCGCAGAATGCTAATTATGGTGGCTTGTTTACTACTGGGTAGGCTGATCCTCATTCACTTGTTATTTTTCTAGAAATATTATAGCTATTTTCATCTATTCTATATAAACTCTGGAACCATTTTGTCAAGTTAAAAAATATAATTTATGCTTTGATTATAGGTCCTGTAGTAGGCCTACAGGTAAATTTGGGGTGAATTCTTTAAAATTCTATAAAATATTCATTCATTCATTCCATTCAAAAGCATGACATTTCTTTCATCTTAATTTGCTTCCATATCTCTCAGGAAAATTTTTGTACTTATTCCCATTTCTCTTCATACTTTTTTTTTTGAGATAGAGTCTCACTTTGTTGCCTTCGGTAGAGTGCCATGGCATCATAGCTCACAGCAACCTCAAACTCTTGGGCTCAAGTGATTCTCTTGCCTCAGCCTCACACTTTTTTTTTTTTTTTTTTTTTTTTTTTTAAAGACAATCTGTTGCCTGGGCTGACATGCTGTGGCACCATCATAGCTCACTGCAACCTCAATCTCCTGGCTCCAGCAATCCTACCTAAGCTTCCCAAGTAACTGGGAATACAGGCACCTGCCACCACAGCTAGCTAATTTTTTCTATTTTTAGTAGAGACAGGAGTCTTGCTCTTGATCAGGCTGGTCTCAAACTCCTAAGCTCAAGTGATTTTTGCTTCTCAGGCTCCCAGGGTACTGTGATTACAGGTGTGAGCCACTGTACCCGGCCAAGACCTAGAATGTTTTGATTACGAGAACCAAGTGCATTTTTTCTCCCTTACTCCCCAATCCCATCCCACCTGAAATTATCTTGTTTTTGCAAAAACAAACAGTGTTAATGCCTCTTGTTTTCAATCCAAATTTTCACTGTTGGAAGATTATTACATTATACATGTTCATCCCATTATTTCCTTGGGATAAAGTTCTAGAATTAACATTCTTGGGTTATATGACACACATTTCCCTATGAGTAATTTTAATTTTCTTTTTTCAGATACGGTTCTAATCACTGCTTAAGGTAGATGGAGGTCAGAGGGCTGTGATAGGAAAGAGGGTAAAAATATAAACTGCCCCTGGGCATCTAGTTTTTTAAAAAATTCACTTATGTCTAATGGTGTTCAATTACATGCTAAAATTCAGTCAAATACTAATAATCTCAGGTATTTTAAATGTTACCATAGGCAACAGCTATAAATCCTAATAAGTTAAAAACCATTACTGCTATATATATACACATAATTAAGTTAAAATCAATAACTGGATGTAAAGGGCTCAGCCAAGTTCTACGTCCATGGCAGCTCCCCCCACCCCCAAGGAGCCTAACCCCACACCTGAGAGGGAGAAAAGCAAAACTGCAGAACCCTGATTATGTGCAGTCTTGGACACACATCATATGGGAAGTTCCTAGTTCAAAACGAACTTTCTTTAACCTGCTATCTTGTTCTCTGCTCCGAGAGGAACAAAAAACAGGCTTCCTCTGATTCCATATAACCCTTCACCTCCACAGCTGTAAAAACACCCTCCATACCAGTGGTTCTCAACCTTCCTAATGCAGTGATGTATTTTCATTGTTACAAAGGGGTCGCGACCCATAGGTTGAGAACTGCTGCTCCATACCTTATTCCTCCAGATTGAAATAGGACCACATTCTTAAGCTTCCTTCGTGGAACTCAGGTCTTGGATACCCCTGGCCTATTAGGCTGGCTGCAGAGTAAGCAGAGAGTTCCCCCAGGTCCTGGTGCTGCTGTCAATGGGCCACCACAGACAGTGGACAATGCAGCTGGGAAAAAAGGCAGACTCCAGCCCTCGCTGCTTGTCCCTCTGCCTCTCCACCTGCTTGCAGAGCTCCAGACATTTTCCTTCTCTTCTGCAGGGTTTTCTTCCTTCCATTAAAGCCCATATACAGGGACTAGAGTGCTCAAATCCAAACCCCTAAGCCACGGGGGCGGCAGGGGTGGGGTGTTTCTCACCCAAGAAACACAGTTCCATTCAGTTTTAAGAATGTAAGAATTTCCCTACCTTGTTATACTTCTTCTAAGCCTTTGAAAGAAATGCCTTTTCAACAGTGACTGGAGGGATCATCTATGACAGGACAGGGATGACAGAACTCCAGGCTCCCAGCGTCCAGCCACTCCTGACTACACTTGTTCTGGGCTCCCTCTCTGCCCATCTGTCTATGGATATTGAGGGAACCCAAATGCTATTAGATAGCCTGATTTGACAGATACTTAACCCATTTTCTCTTCACCTCACTCCTTATGCTGCTGACTACCAAAAAAAGTCTATGTCTGGTCCAGCCTCCCCTTTCCTTGACAGACTTTTACTCTATTGCTTCTGTCACGTAAGAGTCTAAGTAGTTTGTCACCCAGTGGAGGAGATAACAATTATGCCACGGCGATTAAAACTCATAGGTTTAAGGCCTACACTGGCAATACTCCTACATTCTACAAAATGAGGAGGTGGCTCAGCGAAGACAATTAGAGAAGGAACTCAGTTTCCTTGTAACTCTTCCCACTAAAAACACAGAAGTGGTACTTTTAGATCGTTTACCTTCCCAAGTTTAGGAAGAAATATTTTAAATTAGTAAACACTGACATAAAGTTGTAATTTTGTCCTAAAACAAGTGTTAATTTGTTTTAGATCACTGCTTTTAACACTTTTTTTTTTTTTTTTTTGAGACAGTCTTACTGTTGCCCTCAGTAGAGTGCCGTGGTGTCACAGCTCACAGCAACCACAACCTCAAACTCTTGGGCTTAATAAGTAAATCTCTTGCTTCAGCCTCCCCAGTAGCTGGGACTACAGGCATCCGCCACAACACACGGCTATTTTTTGATGTTGTTGTAGTTGTTACTGTTATTTAGCAGTCCCGGGCCGGTTCAAACCTGCCAGCCCCAGTGTATGTAGCCAGCGCCCTAGCCGCTGAGCTATAGGCACCGAGCCTGCTTCTTAACACTTTTTACAGCATTAAGATTATGACTTTTTAAAGTTGCAGACACTATAGAGTTGGTCTACTGAACTGTAAGGTTCATCTTTACAAAGTTAACCTATACCTCACATCTCCGTCCAATAACAGCTTTCCTTTCTTTAGCACCTATACAAGGCCTTGTGCTAAGCAATGCACACATCTCATTCTAGCCTCACAACTGCCTTGTGAGTTAAATACCATGTTTTTTTCCTCAGCTTTACAAATGAGGAGATGGATGATTTAAAAGAAAGTGCCTGGCTGAGATCACATTATCTAGTAAGAGGCGGAACTGGGATTTGAACCTTGGGTTCCTAGTGTTCAAGCTCTTCCCTACCCCCACACTGTTCAATGCATCCAGAGCATCTGAGATAAAAATGTCTACAGAGGGTCTGAAGAAGGTGTTGGTATGTGTGGGTATTTTTTAACTTCCTCCAACCTGATTTCACGTGTCTGTTATAAAGGAAATTACAGTACAAAGGAGGTCACTACTATGAGGCCCATCTGAACAGGTCTGTCACTCCATAGTATTGTCTACAGATACAAATGGGCATTCTGACACCTGCACAGTGACCTGAGAACTCTTTTCTGAGGACTGGAAGGTACAGAAAGATTTGAATCAGAGAGTAGGAAGAACTATTTCTTGGAGTGGTAGGATGTATTCCTTAAAATGAACTGTCAACTTAGCAGCAATTCTAGCTATATTCCTTTTAGAATGAAATCATAACTTCAGGTATTAGCACTAATAGAATATATTTTAACCTAACTGACATTTAAACAGAATGATGTGATAGTCACTGCAGAATGAAACTTGGTATCAACCTATTATTCTAATACAATACTCTGAGCACTCTGGTAAAACATGCTCACATTTCTTAATTTTTATTCATGGTTAGATTCTGAAAGAGTAACACATGACTTACCTTTCCTTTAAATACTGCTTCGTTCCATGTCTGAAGGTTTAGGATGCAGTCATTCATCATTTTTTCTTTGTATAGGTTTATTTTTTCTTTTTTAATTACATCAGCATTACTGGTCAGAAGAAAACACTTACTACCTCTTGCTCTTCCTCTTCCTATCAGAAAATAAATATTTTATTTGGTGTCTTTGATTTAAAACTCTGATGCAATCTGAGATCAGGTAAACAAAGGGATAGAGGTATTCCTAAAATTCAACTTTGGTTCACTGAATCCTGCTTTCTAGGGGAGCTGAGCTGTTAAAGAGTGGATTCAGATACGGGTGTGCACCTGCATATTAAACATGTGGATAAACCAGGAGCCCACCTCAGGCTAGCTGTCTCAGGTCTCGGACAGTGCAGTGTGACTGGACAGCCATATCAGAAACGCTGCTTTAAAGACACTCCAACATGAACTCTCAATAAGACACTCTGAGGGCTCTCAGATGAATGATAAACAGACCACCCTTGAGTCTTGTAGGCACTGGAGAAATAAGATATGTTCACAACAGACAGAGCTTAGGTGGAAAATTACAAAGAGAGTGGATAATGACCCAAAGGGAAGAATGAGAAGTTAAGGTGGAAAGATAGGTGGGGTGCTGATTTTGAAAACTCTTTAACATCAAGTAAATTGGGAAACTACTAGAGTTTCCATACAGGGAAATAACAGGATCAGAGCTTTTTACAGGAAGAGTCATTTCTTATAGAAATTTTTAAAAGTAAGGGAAAAGGAGGGAAGACTGGTTACGAGATAATCTAGTCCAAGTGGGGCAGAAGAACCTTGAAGTATCTTTTCTGGAATAAAGGAGCCCACCAGCCCACAAGCACAGCCATTGAGAGTCGGCAAAGCCTCAATTCAAATTTGAATTATCCTTCCATAAAAATGTCAGTTGATGTTGGGCAAAAAAGCAGTATTGTTGTCAACAAGAATCAAAATAGGGTATGTGTGTGTATGTGAGCAGACTAAACTAACCACTCAATCCACACCAAGTAAGTCATCTTCATGGCCAGCCCACCAGAGTGCACTGTGGCACTGGCCACAAACTCAACCATTGCTCAGTAAAGGAGATCAGCCAGAATGACAGACACACACAAAAAAACAAAACAGAAGCCCGGTAGGAATGGCACCAAAGCTCCTCTCACCTCTGGTTTGGATCATTTTGATGACATTGCCCACGTACTCATACAGGATGACAAGATTACACTGCGCAATGTCAATGCCTTCATCAGCAACCGAGGTGGCGATCAGAATATTGTTAACTCCACTGGTTCCGAAACTATTCAGTACACACTTCTGTGCTGGGAGAGTCATTCCTGTGTCGGATGAGAGGGTTTTATGCAATTCTTTATATATCAAAGACGGAATTTTCACCTTGAAAAAAATATGCTAATGATGGAATGTTTATGACATGGTCAGGACCTGTGATAACTGATTTCACAACAGCCCTAGGAAGTGGGATTTATCCTTATGTTTTAAAGAAGACATTTAGGGTGGCATCTAACAGCTGGGACTCTGCCACAAGACCACCTGGGTTCAAATTCCAGCTCTGGAACTTACTCATGGTATAGCTTTAGCCATATTATCCCCCTAGAATATTGACTTTTTTGCAAAAATATAAACAGCTAACTGTAACACCTTTATATGTGTATAAGAGTTTACAGCTGACAAAACATTTTCACATCTCCTCATTCACCGGATTTTCACAAAGCCCTTTTAGGTTAACAGGGCAAGTGTGATTCCCCTTTGTAAGTAAAGGGCTTGAAGGTCCGGAGATGAGGTAAACTGACAGGCTAGTTATCAGCAGAGCTAGGCCTTGGACTTAAGTCTAGGTCCTTAATAGGGGGACCAAGACAACTATTGAGTTGTCTCCCACGCAAAAACACACCCATAAACCTCTCTTCTCTAAGAATCTTTTCCTGTCATACCCACAGGGGTGAAATACAAGCTATAGTTGTATTATGTTCCTCTATGGAAGAAACAATGCCATCTGTTCACCAAACCCTGCTTCCTTCTTCTGCTGGGCACACAGCTCAAGTATACTTCCCAACCTCCTTTGCACTGCAGTCAGATGGGGCCTTAAGGCTAAATTCTCACTAATGGTATGCAGACAGAAGTGATCCCATGTCTTCAAAACTGACTCCGAAGAATTATCCATGCTCTTGTTATTCCTCATCAGTGGACTAGATAAGGTCACAGTGGAAGATTTGGAGAACACCTGGGATTACAGAGCCATAACAAGGAAGCAGCCTGGGTCCCTAAGTGGGTGGTGAGTGGAACAGAGCTCCCCACACACACACCTACACCAATGCAAGTGAGCATTGTGGAAATAAAGGATCTTGACAAAGGCAGCCACGCCTTCTGATATCCTATGATCATGGAGGCTAAATTTAAGTTGTCTGAATAGAAAGTGAAGTCAACAAGCAATCATCATCTGGTCTGTGTGATCATGGCAAACACCTAAAATAGTGACTAAAAAAATATGTATGCTATAGTTCAAACTTTATGGGTCCCAAAGACTCATCTTACACTTATATATTAGTTGAATCACCTTCTGATCACACACCATTAATAGGGCAGACCCACCTCAGGGAGGTTGAGGGAGGTAGAATGTATTCCCTTCCTTTACCTGGCTGGCAGTGGGCTCTCAGAGTTTGTAGAAAGATCCTTTATAGTTTTTGAATTATTCATTATTGAAAGTCATGAAAATTCAAGTGCAGTGTTATTTTTAGAAAGTTGCTTTAAAATCAATCCCTATTATTTTAATTTTACTTTTAATTTTATTTATTCAGCACACTCTTTTAAGGCCAGGTGAGGTGGCTCATACCTGTAATCCTAGCACTTGGAAGGCCGAGGCAGAGGGATTGCCTGAGTTCATAGGTTCAAGACCAGCCTGAACCAGAGCGAGACCTCATCTCTAAAAAAATAGCCAGGTGTTGTGGCGGGCTCCTGTAGTCCCAGCTACTCGGGAGGCTGAGACAAGAGAAACACTTGAGCCTAAGAGTTTGAGGTTGCTGTGAGCTGTGATGCCATGTCTACTGTACTAAAGGTGACAAAGTGAGACTCAGTCTCTCTATTCCTTTTGAATCCATGTATTCTCAGTAAAATCAAAAACCAAATGAACACTGGGACTACTACATAAAAAAATCTATAGGTGAATAATAGCTAATATTTAACATATACTGAGCATTCACCATGTGCCAGGCATTGTTCTAAAGTAGGGGTTAGCAGAAATTTTCTGTAAAGGGTAGATGGATAGTATATATTTTAGGCTTTGTCACCCAGACTGTCACAACTACTCAACACTGCCATTACGGTGTGAAGGCAGCCACTTTTAATACATAAATGAATAAGCATGACTGTGTTCCAAAAAAATACATTTTTTTATGGATTTCATATCCCTTTCACATATCATGAAATAAATATCTTTTGATTTCTTTTCAACTACTTAAAAATATAAAATCATTCTGGGCGGCACCTGTGGCTCAGTGAGTAGGGCGCCGGCCCCATGTGCTGAGGGTGGCCTATTCAAACCCAGCCCCGGCCAAACTGCAACAAAAAAATAGCCAGGCGTTGTGGCGGGCGCCTGTAGTCCCAGCTGCTGGGGAGGCTGAGGCAAGAGAATCGCGTAAGCCCAAGAGTTAGAGGTTGCTATGAGCCGTGTGACGTCATGGCACTCTACCCGAGGGCGGTATAGTGAGACTCTGTCTCTACAAAAAAAAAAAAAAAAATATATATATATATATATATATATATATATATATATATATAAAATCATTCTTAGCTCAAGAGTCATCAACAGCAGGCAGTGAGCCAGATTTCGCTATTTACAGTATGATGAGTGAGGAAAGGCTGCTATGAGAATGTGAGGGAAGGACATCTCTACCAGCTTTGGGAGGTTGAGTAAGAACAATGTCTGGCACAGGGTAAGTTCTAAATAAATGTTGTAAAATGGATGCAAGTATAAATGAACAAACAAATAAAAAAATATTTTCCAAGTGCCTATTTGTGGGGGGAATAACAAAGTTTAGAAATCAAGTTGAACTCATGCTGGAGTCAGACTGCAGAGAACTTTGAATTCCAACTACAAGAATTCATTGTTGGATATAATTTGGAAAGCCCACTTTTTTGTTGTTGTTTGGTTTTTTTTTTTTTTAGAGACAGAGTCTTACTTTGTCACCCTCGGCAGAGTGCTGTGGCATCATAGCTCACAGCAACCTCCAGCTCTTGGGCTTAGGCGATTCTCTTGCCTTGACCTCCCAGGTAGCTGGGACTACAAGCACCTGCCACAACACCTGGCTATTTTTTTGTTGCAGTTTGGCCAGAGCCTGGTTCAAACCCTCCACTCTCCGTATATGGGACTGGCTCCATACTCACTGAGCCACAGGCACCACCCTGGAAAGTCCACATTTTAAGATATGAATCTACTTTTCATACTTATGAAGTTTAAAAATTGCATGAAGGAGAGCTGGAAAATACTCTTCTTAGTAAAGTATCTCAGGAATGGAAAAAAAAATCCAATGTACTCAGTACTACTGTGTAACAAATTTATAATCACTCACACTTGCATATGAAAAAATGAAACACAACTATAGCCTAGGATGAAGGAGGGAAGGAGAGGGACAGGAGAGGGGAGGGGAGGGGGAAATTTTGTATAGTTGATGCTATTTCAGAACTTGATATAGGCCTGTTCAACATTTCCACTTCATTCTGGCTAAGTTTTGGTCGGTGGCGTACTTCCAGGTATTGGTCGATTTCTTTCAGATTTTCATATTTCTGAGAGTAGAGTTTCTTGTAGTATTTGTTAAGGATTTTTTGAATTTCCGAGGGGTCTGTGGTTATTTCATTGTTACTATTTCTGATTGATAAAACTAGGGATTTTACTCTTTTTTTTTTTTTCCTGGTTAGGTTGGCCAAAGGTTTATCTATTTTAGTGATCTTTTAAAAAAACAACTTTTGGATTTATTGATCTGTTGTATAATTTTTTTGTTTTCAATTTCATTTAATTCTGCTCTGATTTTGGTTATTTATTTTCTTGTGCTGGGTTTTGGGTTGGAGTGTTCTTCCTTCTCCAGTTTCTTGAGATGTCCCATTAAGTTATTAACTTCCTCTCTTTCTGTTTTCTTGAGAAACGTTTGCAGTGCCATAAATTTCCCTCTTAGGACTGCCTTTGCAGTATCCCAGAGGTTCTGGTAATTCCTCTCTTGATTGTTGTTTTGTTCCAAAAATTTGGTAATTTCCTTCTTAATCTCGTCTATAACCCATCTATCCTTTAGCATAAGGTTGTTTAGCTTCCATGTTTTTGTATGGGTATGCAGGTTCCTGTTGTTATTGAGTTCAACTTTTATTCCATGATGGTCTGAGAAGATGCAAGGAATAATTT
>CAUYPK010145388.1:0-28849 GCA_963574355.1 Loris lydekkerianus
GGCAGATGTAATTGAGGATCCCATTCACAAACAAATGGCTGAGATGTTAGAAATCGAACTCAGAATTTGGATAGCAAACAAGATTAACAAAATGGAACTAGAAATATGAGGAGAAATTCTAAAATTTTCTCAAGAATTTAACAAATTTAAAGACAAAATCATCAAAGACTTAGACACACTGAAGCAAGAATTTGCAGCCCTCAAAGATCTGAAAAATACAGTAGAATCCCTCAGCAACAGAAGAGAGTAAGCAGAAGAAAGGATTTGCAACATTGAAGATAAAGCTTATGAATGCTCCCAAACTCTCAAAGAGAAAGAGAAATGGAGAGCAAAAACGGATCATTATCTCAGAGAGCTCTGAGATAATTTGAAGAAGGCAAATATACAAATAATTGAAATATCTGAAAATGATGAAGTTGCTTCCCTGAACACAGAGACCCTTCTGCATAAAATTATGAAAGAGAATTTTCCAGACATGCCTAGAGATTCTGAAATTCAGACAGTAGACATTTTCAGAACCCCAGCATGACTCAACCCCAATAAGACAACCCCCAGGCATATCATAATTATGTTCACTTAATTTAGTATGAAGAAAAAGATTCTCAAAGGTGTGAAGCGAAAGAAAGCCATTACATACAAAGGGAAGAATATTAGAATGACTGCAGACCTCTCTGCTGAAACTATTCAAGCCAAAAGAGGGTGGTCATCAACTTTAAATCTCCTAAAGCAAAATAACTTCCAACCCTGGATCCTGTATCCAGCTAAACTGAGTTTCATCTATGATGAAGAAATTAAATACTTTAATGACATTCATATGTTGAAGAAATTTGCCTTACCCAAATCAACTCTTCAGGATATTCTCAGACCTATCCTCCATAATGACAAACCCAATCCTCTACCACAAAAATAAACTCATTCAGAAACTTCTGATCAAACTCCAACTTCCACAATGGCAAAAGGATTCAAGATGCCCACTGGATCTTTGAGAATTGTGATACCCAAAACGTCACCAGACTCATCAATATTCTCCATTAATGTGAGCAGCTTAAACTGTCCTCTAAAGAGGCATGGGTTAGCTGACAGGATACAAAAGTCAGTCCAGATATTTGCTGCATAAAGAGTCACATCTTAAAAGACAAATATAGACACAGGGTGAAAGGATGTTCATCCATATTTCAGGCAAATGGTAATCAGAAAAAAGCAGGTGTTGCAATTTTATTTGCAGATATACAATAGGCTTTAAACCAACAAACGTAAAGAAGGACAAGAATGGTCACTTCATATTTGTTAAGGGTAGTACTCAATATGAGGAAATTTCAATCATTAATATCTATGAACCCAACCAGAATGCACCTCAATTTATAAGAAAAACTCTAACAGACATGAGCAACTTGATATCCTCCAGCTTCATAGTAGTCAGGGATTTCAATACTCCTTTGGCAGTATTGGATCCATCCTCTGACAAGAAGCTGAGCAAAGAAATTTTAGATTTAAACCTAACCATCCAGCATTTGGATTTAGCAGATATCTACAGAACATTTCATCTCAACAAAACTGAATACACATATTTCTCATCAGCCCATGGAACTTACTCCAAAATTGATCACATCTTAGGTCACAAGTCTAACCTCAGTGAATTTAAAAAAATAGAAATTATTCCATGCATCTTCTCGGATAACCATAGAATAAAACTTGAGCTGAGTAACAACAAGAATCTGCATACTCATACAAAAACATGAAAGTTAAATAACCTTATGTTGAATGATAGCTGGGTCAGAGATGAGATTAAGAAAGAAATTACCAATTTTTAGGAACAAAACGACAATGAAGACACAAACTATCAGGATCTCTGGGACACTGCAAAGGAAGTTCTAAGAGAGAAATTTATAGCTCTGCAAGCCTTCCTCAAGAGAAAAGAACGAGAGGAAGTTACCAACTTAATGGGACATCTCAAGCAACTGGAAAAGGAAGAACATTCCAACCTCAAACCCTGTAGAAGAAAAAAATAACCAAAATTAGAGCAGAATTAAATGAAATTGAAAACAAAAGAATAATACAACAGATCAATAAATCAAAAAGCTGGTTTTTTGAAAAGGTCAATGAAATAGATAAACCTTTGGCCAACCTAATCATGGCGAAGAATTAGTAAAATCTCTAATCTCATCAATCAGAAACGATAAAGACAAAATAACAACAGACTCCTCAGAAATCAAAAAAATTAATCATGAATATTATAAGAAACTTTATTCTCAGAAATATGAAAATCTGAAGGAAATTGACAGATACTTGGAAGCATGTCACCTTCCAAGACTTAGCCAGAATCAAGTGAAAATGTTGAACAGGCCCATATCAAGTCTGAAAATAGCATTAACTATACAAAACCTCCCTAAAAAGAAAAGCCCAGGACCAGATGTTTTCACATCAGAATTCTACCTAACCTTTAAAAAATAATTGGTACTTATATTACTCAACCTGTTTTAAAAGGTAAAAAAAGAAAAAAGACTACCTAACATGTTCTATGAAGCAAACATCACCCTGATTCCCAAACCAGGAAATGACCCAACAAGAAAAGAAAACTATAGACCAATATCACTAATGAATATAGATGCAAAAATATTCAACAAGATCCTAACAAACAGAATCCAGCAACACATCAAACAAATTATACATCATGACCAAGTCAGTTTTATCCCAGGATCTCCAGGCTTGTTCAATATATATAAATCTATAAATGTAATTCAGCACATAAACAAATTAAAAAACAAAGACCACATGATTCTCTCAATTGATGCAGAAAAATCTTTTGATAATATCCAGCATGTCTTCATGATCAGAAAACTTAAGAAAATTGGTATAGAAGGGACATTTTTTAATCGAATAGAGGCCATCTACAGTGAACACACAGCCAACATCATATTAAATTAAGTTAAATTGGAATCATTTCCACTCAGATCAGGTACCAAACAAGCCTGTTCATTGTCTCCGTTGTTTATCAACATTGTAATGGAAGTTTTAACCACTGAAATTAGGGAAGAAAAGGCAATCAAGAGTATCCATATAGGGTCAGAAGAGATCAATCTTCTGCTCTTTGCAGATTATATGATTGTACATCTGGAAAATACTAGGGTCTCTACTACAAAACTCTTAGAAGTGTTTCAGGAATACAGCAGCATCTCAGGTTACAAAATCAACATTTATAAATCAGTAGCCTTTATATACACCAACAATAGTCAAGTTGAAAAAACAGTTAAGGACTCTATCTCATTCACAGTACTGCCAAAGAAGATGAAATATTTGGGAATTTATTTAACAAAAAACGTGAAAGATCTCTATAAAAATAACTATGAAACTCTAAGAAAAGAAATAGCAGAAAATGTTAATAAATGGAAAAACATACCATGCTTATGGCTGGAAAGAATCAACATTGTTAAAATGTCCATACTACTCAAAGCAATATATAATTTCAATGCAATCCCCATTAAAGCTCCACTGTAATACTTTAATGATCTTGAGAAAATAATACTTCGTTTTATATGGAATCAGAAAAAACCTCAAATAGCCAAGACATTACTCTGAAATAAAAACAAATTAGGAGGAATCACACTACCAGACCTCAGACTATACTACAAATCAATAGTGATCAAAACAGCATGGTATTGGAACAAAATTAGATAATTAGATGTTTGGAACAGAATAGAGAATCAAGAGATGAATCCAGCTACTTACCCTTATTTAATTTTTGACAAGCCGATTAAAAACATTTAGTGGGGAAAAGATTCCCTATTTAATCAATGTTACTGGGTGAACTGACTGGCAACCTTCAGAAGGCTAAAACTGGACCCACACCTTTCACCATTAACTAAGACAGACTCTCATTGGATTAAAGATTTAAACCTAAGACATGAAATTATCAAAATATTAGAGGAAAGTGCAGGGAAAACACTTTAAGAAATTGCTGTGGGTGAGTATTTTATGAGGAGGACCCCCTGCTCAATTGAAGCAGCTTCAAAAATACACTACTGGGACTTGATCAAACAAAAAAAGCTTCTGCACAGCCAAGAACACAGTAAGTAAAGCAAGAAAATAGCCCTCAGAATGGGAGAGGATATTTGCAGGTTATGTCTCTGACTAAAGTTTAATAACCAGAATCCACAGAGAACTTAAACACATTATCAAGAAAAGAACAAGGGATCTCATCTCAGGCTGGGCAAGGGATTTGAAGAGAAACTTCTCTGATGAAGATAGGCGCACAACATTCAGACATATGTAAAAACGCTCATCATCTCTAATCATCAGAGAAATGCAAATCAAAACTACTTTGAGATATCATCTAACTCCAGTGATATTAGCCTATATCACAAAATCCCCAAACCAGTGATGTTGGCGTGGATGTGGAGAAAAGGGAACACTTTTACACTGTTGGTGTAAATGCAAATTATTACATTCATTCTGGAAAGATATATAGAGAACACTTAGAGATCTAAAAATAGACCTGCCATTCAATCCTGTAATTCCTCTACTGGGCATATATCCAGAAGACCAATAATTACATCATAACAAAAATATTTGTACCAGAATGTTTATTGCAGCTTCATTCATAATTGCTAAGTTATGGAAAAAGCCCGAGTGCCCATTGATCCACAAATGGATTAATAAATTGTGGTATATGTACACCATGGAATATTATGCTGCCTTAAAGAATGATGGAGACTTTACCTCTTTTATGTTTACATGGATGGAACTTGAAAATATTCTTCTTAGTAAAGTACTCAAGAATGGAAGAAAAAGTACCAAATGTACTCATCCTTACTATGAAACTAGTTTAGGGCTTTCACATGAAAGCTGTAACCGAGTTGCGACCTGAGAATGGGGGGAAGAGGGAGAGGAGGGATGAGGAAGGTTGGTAGGGTTAGGGGGACTTGTGGGATTACACCTGCAATGCATCTTGCCAGGATATATGTGAAACTTAGTAAATTTAGAATGTGAATTTCTTGGCACAACAACTAAAAAAATGTCAGGAAGGCTATGTAGACCAGTGTGATGAAAATGTGTCAAATGGTTTATGAAACTAGTGTATGATGCCACCTCATCATATCGATGTGCACAGCTATGATTTAATAAAAAATAAAAAAAAATAAAATAAAATAAAATTGACTTTAACTTGAAAAAGAAAAATAAAAGTTTAGTAGAATTCTGACGTGAAGCCATCTGTTACCATGTTTTTCTTTTTAGAGAGGTTTTGTATGATTAATGCTATTTCAGAATTTGATATGGGTTTATTCAACATTTCAACTTGATTCTGGCTAAATCTTGGAAGGTGATGTGCTTCCAAGTATTGGTCCATTTCCTTCAGGTTTTTATATATCTGAGAATAAAGTGTCTTGTAATATTCATTAAGAATTTTTTGTGTTTCTGAGGAGTCAGTTGTTATTTCATCTTTGTCGTTTCTAATTGATGAGATAAGAGATTTTACTCTTTTTTCTTGGTTAGGTTAGCCAAACATTTATCTATTTCATTGACCTTTTCAAACAACCAACTTTTTGATTTATTGATTTGTTGTATAATTTTTTTGTTTTCAATTTCATTTAATTCTGCTCTAATTTTTGTTATTTATTTTCTTCCATTGGGTTTGGGATTGGAATGTTCTTCCGTTTCCAGTTGCTTGAGATGTCCCATTAAGTTGTTAACTTCCTCTTTTTCTATTCTGTTGAGAAAGGTTTGCAGTGCTATAAATTACCCTGTTAGGAATGCCTGTGTGATATCCCAGAGGTTTTGATCCTTCGTGTCTTCATTGTCATTTTGTTTCTAAAAATTTGGCAATTTTCTTCTTAATCTAATCTCTAACCCAGGTATCATGCATCATAAGGTTATTTAACTCTATGTTTTTGTATGAGTATGCAGATTCCTGTTGTTACTGAGCTCAATATGTATTCCATTCTGGTCTAAGAAAATGGAAGGAATAATTTCTATTCTTTTAAATTTACTGAGGTTAGATTTATGATCTAAGATGTGATTAATTTTGGAGTATGTTTTATGGGCTGATGAGAAGTATGTGTATTCAGTTTTGTGGGGATGAAATGTTCTGTATCTGTCGCTAAATTGAAATGTTGGATCATTTGGAGGATCTATCCAACACTGCCAAAGGAGTGTTGAAATCTTCAACTATTATGAAGCTGGAGGAAATCATGTTGTTCATGTCTGTTAGCATTTGTCTTATAAATTGAGGTGCATTCTGGTTGAGTGCACAAGTATGAAGTGACTAGTTTTGTCCTTCCTTACTTTCAGGTTTAAAGCCTATTGTATCTGCAAATAGAATTGCAATACCTGCTTTTTTTCAGATTACAATTTTCCTAAAATATGGATGACCATCTTTTCACTCTCAGTCTACATTTATCTTTTAAGGTAAGAGATAACTCTTTTATGCAGGTAATATCTGGCCTGTGTTTTTGTGTCCAGTCAGCTAACTTGTGCCTCTTTAGAGGACAATTTAAGTCATTCACATTAATGGAGAATATTGATAATTCTTGTAATATTTTGGATATCGCATTTTATAAAAGTCCAGTGGACATTTTAATCCTTTTGCCACTGTGGAAGTTGAAGTTTGATCAAAAGTTTCAGAGTGAGTTTACTTTTGTGGTAGAGAATTGGGTTGGTCATTATGAAGGATAGGTCTGAGAATATCCTAAAGAGCTGTTTTAGTTATGTCAAATTTCTTCAACATATTATTGACATTAAAGTATTTAATTTCTTCATCATAAATGAAACTCAGTTTAGCTGGATACAGGATCCAGGGTTAAAAGTTATTTTTCTTTAGGAGATTAAAAGTCAATGACCACCCTCTTCTCACTTGATAAGTTTCAGCAGAGAGAAGTCATTTTAATATTCTTCCCTTTGTAGGTAATAGATTTCTTACATCTGGATGCTTTCAGAATTTTCTCTTTCATATTAACTTTTGTGAAGTTAAGTATGATATGCCTAGAAGATATCTAATTTGGATTTGGTCATGATGGGGTTCTGAAACTGTCTGCTGTCTGAATTTCAGAATCTCTTGGCATATCTGGAAAATTCTCTTTCATGGTTTTATGGAGAAGAGCCTCTATGCCGTGCAAGGCCACTTCATCACTTTTAGGGATTCCAATGAGGTGGATATTAGCCTTCTTCAAATTATCCCAGAGCTCTCTGAGAGAATGATCTGTTTTTTCTCTTTATTTCTTTTCCTCTTTGAGAGTTTGGGAACATTCAAAGGCTTTGTCTTCTATTTCAGAAATTCTTTCTTCTGCTTGTTAACTTGAATTTCTCCTTGAATTTCTTATTCTGACTTTTGAATTGTTGCTCGAATTTCTAATTTCAATTTTTTCTTCATTTTATTAATCTTGTTTTCAATCCAAATTCCGAATTTCCTTTCTGACATTTTGGCCAGATGTTTATGAATGGGCTCTTCAGTTACATCTGCCATATCTTTTCTTGGGGGTGATGGTGGTGGTTGATCTAATCCGGTTATTCATGTTACCAGAGTTTTCCCTCTGATTCCACCCCATGATTGTTTTATATCATTTAATATTTCCCCTGGAGCTTTGTTGATGATTTATTCAGTGCCCTGGCCTGAGAAACTGAGGCCCTGTTTGGTGTATTGGGGCTAAGTGGTTCTGTCTTGTTTTCAGCTGGTTTCTGTTTGACCCTAGTGAAACAGTTACTCTGGTCTCAGGTGTGGAGAAATACCAGCAATTAAGTCACCCCATTTCCCACAGGCAACAATTGCAAAAGGAAAATCAAAACCTTCCTACAACCACACACTCACGGCACCACCTAAATAGTCCTCAGGTGATTGACTCAGTTCAAAAGGTCCAAATCAGTTATCTCAGTCAGCACCTGTCCCAGGTGGGAGAGTTTAAAAGGTCTCTGGCAACTGAATCACAGGGGTCACATGATTACTCTGATATGGCTTGCTCCAGTGCTATGTGGAGTCAGACAGAGCCACCCAGAAAATAGATCAGTCTGGGAAGGTTGCTGCCTCCTTCCCCACCTTGCACCTCTGTCACACCCAGTCACTGATAGCCTCGCAGTTGGCTGACCCAGTTGCTTGTAGTGAACAGATACTCCAGGGGGTTGTACTTGCCGGAATCACAAGGAAATATATTTGTGCTCAGCCAGGCCACTGCACTCTGCTTCTATCTAGCATTGGAACTGAGACCTGACAACCTCAGGCGCTTGATGGAGGCTAGGGGTTGTTCACTCAGTTCCAGCCCCACCCCTGATTGATGTTACTGATAGAACAGAACAACTTTATGAAAATTTGTTTTTGTCCCTGCTGAATTCCCCTGCAGAAAAGAAGCTGTTTTGAGCTCCCAGAGCCTGTGCCTCAGGCCCTGTCTTTGTACCTGCAAGTTTGTATTCAGTTTCCTGTCAGTTCTAGTCTCGGGTCTTCCATTATCTACAGACAGATGATCCCCTGAGGGCCGGGTGCATCTTAGGCTCAGTAAAGTGGTCCTCTGGGTCAGCCTCACTCTGGGAACTTCCCGGGTCTGTGAGTTTGTTTTTAGTCAATGTGTTCCACCCAGGTTGGTACCATCTCAGGCAAACCCTTTTACTCATGGGGCCAGCATTTTCGTCTCAGATCTGTTCTGTGGTGGGTGCCACCTGAGTAGATGCCCAGCCTCCTCTGTTTGCCCAGGGAGACAGACTTGTGGCTTCAAAATATTCGGGAGTGAGCCCTATTGTTGTTAAAAGATGGCTTCTTATCTGCCCCTCAGGGCACTGCTGCTCCAGTGTGGTTACCTCTTAGCGACCATCCTTTCCTCACTCCCATGCCCCAGAGTTAGCACTAACCAGCTGCAGTTTAGGCACTGTCCACACCCCTTGAAGAATTTGGGCTCCTGGGGATTAGGCCTCAGAGTGAGAGTGGAGGGGAATGCTAGGAGCTCAGGGTTGCAGGTAGAGAATATATACAGTTTTATACAGTTTTATGCCTGGCAGTAGAACAATATAGCACCCTAGTAGGGGAGGTAGGTGCAGTTTTTAGAGGATCTCTCCCATGGAGTGTAGTGGGAGAATCTTTGAACTCTGATCATTTGTTTGTGGGGCACTCTGAGCTGTTCTTATGGAGGAGGGGATTCCTGTGCACTTGGTGATGGATTTTGTACCTTTTGTTTGTATCCTTGGGGTTGCAGCTCACCTCAGTGGAATTGATGTGTGTTCTTCAACATTCTCTTTTGGTGCAGCTTAAATCCACCAGGTTACTTGCTAAATTTCTATCCTTTAACTCTCCTTCTGGACTGGAGTCTCTATGGAAAGCTGGCTTCAATCAGCCATCTTTTGTGTCTTACTTTGCAATGCCTGGTGTTGCCTGGGCTGCGACTGTGGAAAAATTTCTGTCTGGTTCATTTCCTGTTGGTTCCATGCCAGGCCCTGAGGCTAGGGGATACAGGAGAGTGTGTGGCTTTTTGTCCCATCACTTTCAGATCCAGCCTTACCATTGAAACAGAGTCCAAGTTTTCTATTCCTCATTAAATCACAGTCCTTGAAATGGCATTTTTTCTCCAAATACCAGTGGAACTATTCACTGGCCTACTTGATTCCCCATGGACCATGTAAGGGGATCCAGTAGACCTGATATACCTGGGTGCCCAGTAAACAAAGTACTTGGACTGGCAGGCCAAGACTCCTGAAGTGATGACAAACCTCCACAGTAAAGTCTGAATTTCCTCTGTAAAAATCAGGGCAAGGATGAGCCATCCCAGAACAAGACCCATCCCAGACCCATCCCAGTCCAAGGTCTTGATTCCAAACCACAGGCAGGTCTGAGGATGTGTCTATGGGATCAGTGGGGTGCAGTGTGTGTGCTCATAGAAACATCCCATTGAGAAATGTGTCCCTATTGGTGCCTCTATCCCCTTACAGGCCTTTTTGTGTATGTCTGTCCTCTCAACAACCTTGTGTGTGGGTCCTATAGCCACAAGGCACCCTCCTGGACTCTTTCTTACCTGATAATGATCTCTGCTTGTCTGCCTCTGCACAACATCTCCCTCTGTGTCTCTTTTTCCCTTCAAGACCTTCTCTCTCTACCCAGGTCTCTTTTATCCCACCACCTTCTCTGCTCTTTTAAGCAGCAGACAACTCTCTATTTCTCCCTCGGCCCCTTGAGCTCTCCGTATATTGATGTCCATCTATCCCACCATAGCTTGTCTGTGTGTGACTCCTTCTCCCACAAGGAAAATTTGTGTATTTTTGTCTCTCTCCTCTCAGCCCTCTCTCTTTTCTGCCCTTTCTTTACAACCGAGCCTTCCTGCACTTTTCACCCTTGTGATACTCATGTTACTGTGGGTTTCACTCTCAACATACCTCTCTGTGTGAAAGTCACTCATTCCTTCATTCTCACTTTCCCTCCCACTGTGTCTGCACATTTTCAACTATTGCCGTGCCTGGCAAAATACATCCACCTGTCTGAGGACTTCCTTGCCCTGCATGTAACATTCATGTCTGTGTGCACGTGTCTTAGTCAGTGCACTTACGATGCTGGGGCTACTATGGCTCTTGGCACTGTCCCTGTAAACATAAAAGTGTTGTGACAACTTTCTATTAATTCAAACACATTTTAATCTCTGTTAAACTAGCTATTGCAGTTGTAGTTTGTCCTGGGTATGCTCTTGCTAGTAGGGCTTCTAAGCTTTGGGACTTGGCCCACAAACCCCTCCTTCTCAGAGTGAGGAAAAGGGAATTGCTGTTGTGGAAACCCTGGGAGAGTGCAGATATTGCAGATTCCATTGAGCAAAGAGAAACCTAAGGGCTCCAGGTAGAAGAATCAGCACTCATGGTCCTTGGGAAGGGAGGCAAGGAGTTCCCTAGAAGGGCCACATTCTCCTCTCTCTGATTTTCTTTATGCATTCTTAGGACAGAGTGGACATTTTTTTGGACTTTCTCTCCATGTCAAATGACTTGTAGCTTCCATGGACTGCCAGGTCACATTTTCCCCAACTTTCCTGGTCAGTTATTGACCCAGCCAGCTGGCAGTGTTTGTTTCCTGGATCCAATGGGAGGTGTCCAAAGAGCTGATCTTAGTGGTGGCCACCACCATCCTTGGGGGAAAGGGATGAGTTTAGGAGTGATGCTGATATATATGCAGGATGCGAGGATGTGTCTATGGGATCAGTCCAGTGAATATAAAGGTCTTCACAAGGAAAAAGCTGGAATAAGAAACTGTAGGCCATACTCATGTTGCTCTTCTGGGAGGAGAAGGACCTTCAAGGCAATAATAGTGTCATGTGTTTGAACTTTGTGCCGTATCCCTGTCCCAGTGAACAGGCACAAAGCAGCAAACTTGAGCTGTTTGGTGAGAAGGCAAGGGATAATTTTTTTGATGCCAAAACTTTCTGGGTCTCTTGAATCTTCTCTTCCCATCAAAGGGAAGCATGGATTCTTTACTTGTGCCTGTAGAAGTTAGTTGTATAATATCCACAAGTGGGGAGATCTGGCCAGCTCAATGCCTCCAACAGGAGGGCATATCAGCAATGGCACTGGCAAGGAAGAGTGAGCTATGAAAAATATCTGAGTGTAATTCTGCTCAACAGTCCCCTCTGCCTGTGTGAGAACCGAGCATTTAATCAGTTGCCAGGACATGTGGGCATGAAGAGCATGTGGAATCAGGTGTGGACCTGATGATCTGGCTGCCAAAGAACCTTAAAATCCCAACAGATGTGAACTCACTATCAAGATCTAGTGTGATGGTCCCAGCAGTAGAAGGTGCCTCCTTTGGAAGGTTTTGGTGGAGAAATTGTGTATTGCCCCTTTTGGTAGGAGGGTATGTTGGTATGTTGTGTTTTGCCACAGCATTAGTGCAGAAACACCCTCAAAATCTCTCTGGTAACCACCGTGTTTAGATGCTCTGGACATCTGAAGCACTAGTCTAGATGATTCAGCAGCAGGTTTCCCAAGACCCTCTGCCCAAAGCCTCCATGCATTTTAGGAGACACGGAGGCAGGTCTTCTTGGGATGAGAGTGAAGTATGAAGAATGAGAACTGCCATTCACAAGGGTCTTCTGGGGACAGAAATGTGCCCCAGCACGTGTTCCCAACATTGAGCCCCTGTCAAGGTGGCTGTTTCATCACCACCTTTTTCCATGGCCACCAGGGGTAAAAGCCAACTATAGTGTGTCCATCTTGTAGCTGGCATGGAGGAGCTGTCTCTCCCGCTACTCTCTGTGTCCCTCTTTTCCTATTCATTCCATTCTCTGCTGTCCTCATTCTCTGCTTCTCCTGCCCTTGCTGACCTTTGCCTCTGACTCAGTTACAGTCAGTCATCCACTATCTGCCTGCCTGACCCTAGGCATGGGGACACATCTTCTGCTACCTCTGGCTTGTGCCCTGGCTATTCTCTGCAGCATGGGTTCTCTTTTGTGCCAGGTGTTGAATTCATAAAAATGCCTTGGATGTCCTGGGTGTTCAGAATGTCCAGGATGAACCCTGAAATACCCCTGACCTGGCCTAATTCGAATTTTCATGGATAGAGGCATGTAGCTCTTTTTCAGAGCCCACAACGAATGGAAGCTATAGTATATATTTCCTTTATTGATCAGGACCGGTTTTTCTGCAATGCACACCCAGGCGAGGGAGACATGAGTTCCTCTCAAGGACCACAACACATGTTCTCCAGAAATCCTCCTTCACCTGGCTCAAATCTCCTTTAGAAACTTGGTTGCACAGAGCTCTACACACTAGCAATGAGAGATGCTGGTGGATGGCCTGCCATGAGCATTTTTGACTGGCAACTTTGACCTAGATGCTGCCTTTTCCTGGCCCTGATCCAGACCTTATAGCGCAGCTGGCTGTGGAGCTTAGTTCTCTTAATCTAGCAAAGCCATTAGGAAACCCAGGGGTAAAGAAGCAATCTTCAGTTTCAAGAGATCCTGCTGAAAATGAAGACAGTGCTGGCGGCTCTTGCTAATTTCCCTCGTGAAGGCCTTATGTGTTCCCTCTTGCTCTGTGAGATATCATTATCAGAGACCCAACAAGAGAGTACAGGAACAGATGTGTACTTGAAATGCTCACCAAGGCCAAAAGCATCTGGCAGCACCAGCTGCAGGCCTGCAGGACCTCCGAAGGTGCTGGACTGGGACAGAATGCTTCCCGCTGTGCTACAAAAGGGCGAACACACAGGCTTAGTGTGTTATGAACCACTGACCTATTGGCTGAAGCGTCAAAAAGGGCAGGTGGAGGCACTGCCCTAACACCCTCCAACCAATGGTGTAACCTGGTACAAAAGGGCAGTGTGTGCGAATGCATGAAGAGTCTGCCCTTCCCCTCCTCCAGGCCCAGCACAAGCCAGTGAAGATGCAACTCTGGCCGATGGTGGTCAGAGAGAGTGTGCAGCCTTAAGCTCTGCGTGTGTTGTCCTGAGTGTGCAATCCAGCTCTTGAAGCTGCCTTCTGCTACCGCCTCAGTAGGCGCCGCTTAACGGTAGGGCCAGGTGGCAAGCCAGGCAAGGCCGTGTGGTGCTGGGCCTCCCCAGGAAGCTTTAGAGATCTAAGGTCAGGGAAACGCTCTTCTGTGGGGTGAGTCTCAGGGGCTGGCAGGCGAAGAGGCCCAGGAGGATAGTCGTTCTGGAGTTGTGGGCTGGGAGATTTGTGTGGTGCTTCGTGGGCATGCTGAGGCAGGCAGCGTGTCCATAGAACTGCCTGTGCAAGAGAGCTTCACTGAGGTGGAGCCAGGGAGCGGAGTTACTGGTGATGGAGTCAGAGCTTGGGGTGGTCGAGGTGGTCAAGATTGGGCTGATGGAGAAGGTCGTGGGGGAGGGGAGAGCGGGCGATGCCCCAGCTGACCGGGACAATGAGCATGCAGTTAAAAAACACGGCCAGGAGGAGGAGGGGATCTGGCAGGCAGTGGAGAAGTGCTTGGCCCCCAGGCATCAATCTGCTCTCAGAGCTCTGCAAGACACCCAGCAGCAGCTGAGCAGAGTGACTGCCTGAGGCAGCATGAACTACACTTTCCTGAAAGGTCATAAGGGTTTCTGGAGGCCTGGTTTGCAAGATGACCCTCATGAAATCAGTGCAGTCAGTCATTGCCTGACACACCACCAAACAAAGGAGAGGCCTGAGGATGTCTTACAAAAGGCAGGGTCTGAGGAAGATGTGGGAGCTGTCTGGATATGAAGCCTGGCACATCCCACTGTCTGACACTCCCATACAGTAAATGCTCTTCAGACCTGCTACATGACATTGCACCTAGTTCCTCTTTCCCTCACTAGGAAAAGGTACTTAACTGGAGGCAGATAGTGAACCACCCACAGATATCAACTATAATCCAAGAGGAAGATAAAGATGTGCTTGAGTTCATGACCCGTTCAGAGGTAGGCCAGTGAGGTTGAGTCTAGCTGGCATGGTGGTTGTGTTGGCATTGGAGGACAGAGCTATAAAAGAGAAGTGACCCAAATATCTACCTCACCTCACCCAGGAATGGTCTCCTTTTCTCTTGGTACCATCCCCCATTTTCCCTGGCAGGTGGAGGAAATCAGACATCTCAGGGAAGGCTACAGGTTGAAGTTTTTTTTCCCATCTGAACCCCTATGTCAAGAATGAAGTGATCATCAACGATTATTTCCTTACTAGTGCTAGTGGGATGTGGCTGCTTGGATGATTGTGGAGGGTAGAGTTAGTGCCTAGGAAGGTCTCTACAGTGGATACAGTGGCCACCACAGTTTATCCTGGTTTTAGAGGGAAAGAAAAGGTTAGAGACCCACATGTCATGCTAAAATCTCAAACTGAATAATGGTTCAGGATCACTTAGGAGGAAGCAGGGCTGAATCAGTGTTTTTCCCTAAATGGAGATGACGGGAGTTTCAAACCACCCTGAGATCCCTCCCAGCCATTCCCAACTATTCAGTGTGGCTTCCCACATGCTCCCATTGGAGCTCCCAGGTCCTGTGTAGATTGACTAGAGAAATGCTGTGCCAAGCCTCTTCTGGCTGTTTGTTTCTTTCATTGCTCAAATCTGCAATTCTGTTCAGTGTGGTGATCGAAATGAGAGCATTGTGGAGCACAGGAGTGGTGATTGCAAAGGATGGGGAAATATCAAGGGAAAAGGTGCCTGCCCAGGTGAAGAATGTGGACATCTAATCCCCAGGGTTGGCATGTCATTTAGAGACTCATGGTATCCTCTCAATTCATAATGAGTTCTTCTCTATCTGGGCCTGTGTATGCTCATACTCTTTTGACAGAGCCACTTCCTTCTGTGTGTGTTTTTCTGTGGACTGTGCTTGAACTGCAGCTTTCTAGATGCCAGCAAAAGAGGTTTGAGGCCTCAATGGCTGAAGGCAAAGAAGTTTCTGTGTCTCTCACAAACAGGAGATAGAATGGAGGAATGATTGTTAGTGGAAAACGCACAGAGGATATGTTTCATGTGGAGTGGCAATAAAGTCTACCAGGTATTGCAGTGTCCCTGTGTGCATAGGAGGGCCAGGGATGACCCAGTGATTGATTGAAAGCACTTGGAAGTTTTGAATTTTTTGTTGGTTATCTATGTGTAAACTAAGGGTGACCCTAGTTTACCCTAGAGACTGGCATTCTGCCTTACATAGTTATCTTGGGTATATGAGGCAAAGATAAAGCCTAGAGGACTAATCCCTTACTGAGTTTGCATATGGGGAACTGATGTCAAGGGTCTTAGGGCAGGATTCATGGGTCTCTGACAACCTCTGGTTGCCCAGGAAGTAAAAAGTGTGGAATCACGCACAGGCCTGACAGAACACGAGGAAAGACAAATGTTCCTTTGGTGGGTTGTTCATTCAGCCTTAGTCTGGCCTGCATACCCAGCATTGGGGCCAGGATTCCCCCTAGCTTTTGTCTAAACATGCAAATATGATGTAGCTGGTTGCAAGATTGGAGAGTGACAGAGTAAGTGAGGAAAAGGGCCCCTGGCTTTCTGTGTCTTGGGACAGTTCTAAGGAGCGCTGTAAGGAAGAGGAAGTTCCTTTCCAGAGTAATGGGTCTCCATGCTTCCTTGTACATGTGTGGCCTTGTGTCTGGGCATGCACATACCAACAAGCAGAGGTGGACCGAGAAGGGCCAGGTTTAGAGTTACAAGCCAGCGGTGGAGAGGGTCCTCCCAGGATGAGGATCCCACCTTTGGAGAGAATGCCGTTCTGGCCAGGTGACATGAAACCAGGTGTAGGCCTTCTAGTCTGCTTCCTCTGCTGAAAAAGAAAGCCCAAATGGTGGCACATCATGTGATGACTGACTCCCATGTGAACTCTGGTCAGGAGTCACTCAGGGAGAAATGGACATCTAGACATAGTGTGAGGCTGAAAGGGGCCAGTGCAGGAAAGGGACTTCATGGTTTCTGTGTATCTTGGGAAAGACCAGGGGAGCATCCAGGGGAAAGAGAAAAGGGGCCACAAGTTTTACTCCTGGTGGCCTGTGGCCTTTGAGAGGTTGCCCTTCCAGCAGGGAACCACTTCCCCAAGACTCTGGTGAGCATTGCAGTGTTAAAGTCTCAGGACTGCCAGAACTCTAGGTGAGCACTTCGAACATGGGTCAATGGAATTTGTTCCAGTCTCAGTGCAAGACAAATATCTCCGTAGGCAAACATCATGCCACTTTCTGTCTCCTTCACCTGTATTTGATTCCAAACCACACTAGTTGGTTCCTGTTCCTGTCCTCTGTGCTAATCTGCTGTGACATAGTAGACAAGGAGAGGAGTCTATCCAAGCTTTCCCTATTGTGAGTGAGGCTTGGCAGATCCTGCCACCCATCTGTGGGAATGGATAGGAGCCACCTGTGTAGGCAATGGACCACACTGGGTCTCTTTGGCCAGGCCCACGTTGGCTATTCCTCATTCACTCGCAGTGCTATGAATGGCATTTCTTTTCCCAGTTTCTGCAGATAGTATGTACCAGCCTACTTGAGTCTCCATGGACCCTCTAGTGTAATCATGATAGTCCAGTAGACCTGATCTATCTGGGTGCTCAGCAGACAAAGGCCTGACCTGGCAGGGATACCCCTGAAGGGATAACAAGCCACACACAGCAAACTCTGACATTATTCTGTAGAAATCAAAGCCAATGTTTGTCTCTGTAACCCAGCCCAGACCAAAGGCCCAGGTACTAGATTCCAAAGACACAGGAAGGTCTGAGGTGGGGTGCAGTGTGTGTGCTCATACCAACATCCCATTGTGTAGTGTGTCTCTATTGGTGCCTCTATCCACCCAAGGGGCTGTTTGTGTATGTATGTCCCCTATCCAGCCTGTACGTGGGTTCTGTAGCCACAAGGTGCCCTCTGGGAGTCTCTCCATCTGTTAATGATTTCTGTTTGTCTGTCTCAGCACAATACCTCCCTCTGTGTCTCTTTCTGACTTCAAGGCTCCCTCTCTTTCCCTGGCCCATCATGTTATCTGTCACTTCTGTGCAGGAAACAACTCTGTTTCTTCCTTGGGACTTGTGTGTAGAGTCTGCCCAGCCACTATTCCAACCCTGGCTCATGGGGGTGAAGTTGCTATTGGAGTATGTGGAGGTCAGGGAGAGTGTGCAGCCTCAAGCTGTGAGTTGGTCCAAGTGTGCAATCCCAGCTCTTTAGCTGCCTTCTGCTACCACCACAATAGGTGCCGCTTTATGGTAGGGACATGTGGCGAGCTAGACAAGGCCATGTGGTGCTAGGCCTCCCCAGGAAGCCTTAGAGGTCTTAGGTCAGGGAAACACCCTCTGGAGGCTAAGTTTCAGGAGTTGGCAGGCAAAGGAGCCCAGGAGGACAGTGGTTACATAATTGTGGGCCAAGGCAGCCAACGTGTCCATGGAGCTGCCTATGCAAGAGAGCTTCACTGAGGCAGAGCCAGATGGCGCAGAGTTCCTGGTGGTGAAGTCAGAGCTGGGTGTGGCCAAGGTGATAAAGATTGGGCAGATGGAGGAGGTCATAGCATTGGGGCAAGCGATGTCCTAGCTGACCCTGGACAATGAGTATAAAAGGGAAGTCAACAGCCAGAAGGAGGAGGGTAATAGGCATGGCCCCCAGGCACTGGTCTGTTCTCAGAGCTCTGAAAGATATCTAGCTGGAGCTGAGCAAAGTGAGTGCCTGAGGCAGCATGGACTACACTCTCCTGAAGTGAGACATCCCACAGAGGATGAAGGCACATCTTGAGCACAGAGGCACCATCATCCAGAGCATCCCTGGCTTGTGGGTCAAAGCTTTATCCTTACCGCTATTTCCTTCAGAGAGCTGGCACTGGAAAAGGCCAGGGATAGTGGAAATGGGCTGCAAAGGGGAGGGGAAAGGACTCTTCCCAAGGCAGAAGAGACAGCAGGAGTCGGGTAGGGCTGAATAAGGGCCCTGTTCTCACAGCTACTCGCTGACAGTGTGGATGGATCTTTGCGACCCACAGGTAGTGAGTGAGCCTGTGGTGGGGACAGGGAAGAAAGATTATCTCTCTAAAGTAGGATATATGCAAAAAGACCCCTTTTTAGGCCCCACAACTTTGAAGAAAGCATTCCTGGGGAAAGCTTTTAATGAGTGGGAGGCCCACCAAACCAGTGATATACAGGCTGTGCCTAGTTGCAGGAGCTGGCCACCTACACCCAAGGTGGTCCAACCTTGGGCCTAGATTGTGCATGGTGCTGTCCTCTAGAAGACCCTCGCTTTCCCCAGAGTCTTCTTTGTTTCTGCCCAGCTACTGCTGTTGTCCCCCCCCCCCCCATTTACAGCCTAGAGGCAAGAATATATGCCCTGCCTGACAAAGAACATTTAGGGTACCAGGCACAGCCCCCCTAGGGCTCAGTGTTAGTTTCAGCAGTGGAAGTTCCAGGGGGGAGAAAGCAGGGAGCATGATAACCAGAGTGGGGGAAAATATGGCCCATCCAGATTTTAGCAGTGTGGGTCAAGCAGTAGCACCCCAGAGCCTCTGGGTTTCGGGAGGTCTGTTTTGCAAGTCAATCCTCTAGAATGAGTGTAGTTAGTCATTAGTGGATGTACCATCAGAGGAAGGAGTGGCCTGAGGATGTCTTAAAAAGGCAGGGTCTGAGGAGATGTGGGAGCCATGTGTAATCGAAGCCTGCTGCATTGCCCTGTCCAACACTCCCATACCATCAATGCTCTCCAGACCTTCTGCATGACTTGGTGCTTAGTTCTTCTTTCCCTGACTAGGAAAAGGTCCTTAACTGAAGGCAGATAGTGAACCTCCCACACATATGGACTATCCTGGGGTTAGAGAGAAAGGCAAATTGAGAGATCCACATGTCAAGCTGGAAGTTCAAGGCCAATAGAGGTTCAGGATCACTGAAGAGGAAGCAGAGCTTCAGTAGTTCAGAGCTTCATCTGCTGGAGGATGAACCACAACTGCCCAGGTTTGAACCATATTGCTGAGGTATTTACCTGAATGGTGATGACCTGGATTTCAAGCCACCCTGAGTTCCCTCTCAGCCATTCCCAGCTAACCAGTGGGGGTCCCTGCATCTCCCCGTCAGAGCCTCCTACCCTCCATGTGGCCTTTGAGAGGTTGACTAGAGAATCTCTGTGCCAATTTTCAATCTCCCAGGTTTTTAGTAAAGCTGCTTCTGGCTGTTTTTTTTTTTTTTTTTTTTCTTTTTCATTGCTGAAATCAGCAGTTCTGTTCAGCATGGTGATCAAATGAGGGTGTAGTGGAGCACAGCAGTAGTGATTGCAAAGGATGGGGAAATGTCAAGGGACAATTTGTCTTCCCAGGGAACAATGTGAGCACCTATTCCCCTGGGTTGGAATGTAATTTAGAGCCTCATGGTGTCCTCTCAATTCATACATGTTCTTCTCTGTCTTGGTCTGTGTGTGCTTGTACTCTTGTGATATCCGCTGTGTAAGTCTGTGTGGGTGTGTGTGTTTGTCTGTTGCCTGTGTTTGAACCACAACTTTCTAGGTGCCAGCAAAGGATTGGGAGGCCTCAATGGCTGCAGGTAATGACATTTCTGTATCTCTCACAAACAGGAGACAGGATGGAGGAAAAGTTGTTAGGGAAAAATGCACAGTGGATATGTCTTCATTTGGAGTGGCAATAAAATCTACCAAGTATTGCTGCATCCCTGTGTGAATAGAAGGCTAGGGATGACCCAGTGAATGAATGAAAGCACTAGGAACATTTGAATTTTTTGTTGGGAATCCCTGTGAAAATCAAGGGTGGCCCTAAAATTGGAGGCCATGGGCCCAATGGGAGCTTAGTGTGCAGAAACACTAGAATTGTGCCTGAGGTGGCTAGCTTGAGTATTTGAGGCAAATATAAAGCCCAGAGGACTGACCCCATGCAAACTTTTCATGTGGGGATCTGGGGGTTAAGGGCCTTATGTGTTTTTGGCAACCCCTAATTGCCCAGGAAGTAACAGAATGTGGGATCACTCACAAGCCTGACAGGACAGAAGGTAAGACAAATGTGAACCTTGGTACAGTGTAGGACCTTGTTCCCTTGGTGGGCTGTCCATTCAGCCTTTGTCCCTGGTCTGTACACCAAGCTTTGAGGCCAGGAATCCTTCTAGCTTTTGTCTAGAAGTGCAAGTGTGATGTAGCTGGTTGCAGGATTGGGAGACTGACAGGTTGAAGGAGGAAAAGGGCACCTAGTTTTTAGTGTCTGGGATAGTGTCAAGGAGAGCTGCAGGGAAGAGGCAGTTCCTTCCCAGAGTCATGGGTCTCCAGGCCTCCTTGTACATGTGTGGTCTTGTGTCTGGACATGCACATGCCCACAAGCAGAGGTGGCGAGAGAGGGGATGGTTTTAGAGGCAGATTCAAGTGGTGGGCCCTGTGACAGGGTCCTACATGGATGAGGATCACTTGCTCAGAAAGCATGCCATTCTGCCCAGGAGACATGGAGCCAGGCGTAGGCCTTCTAGCTTGCCTCCTGTGCCAAAGGATGCCTGAATGGTGGCACATCATGGAATGACTGACTCCCAGGTGAACATGCTGGTCAGGAGTTACTCAGGGAGGAATGGACATCCAGACATAGTGTGATGCTGAAAGGGCCCAATGCAAGAAAGGGTCTTCATGCTTATTGTGTATCTTGGGAAAGAGCAAGGAAGCATTGGAAAGAGAGAGCAAAGGGGCCACAAGGTTTACTCTTGGTGGGTATTGGTCTTTGTGGGGTTGTCCCAACCCCAGGAAATTACTTCCCAAAAACTCTGGTGAGCATTGCCGTGTAAAAGCTCAGGAATGCCAGAGCTCTAGGTGGGAAATTTGAAAATGGGCCAAAGGAATTTGTCCCATTCTTGGTGCAAGACAGATGTCTTCTGGGATAAATATCATGCCACCTTCTTTCTCCTACCCTTGTGTTTGATTCCCAACCATACTAGTTGGCTACTATTCCTATCCTTGGTGCTACTCTGCTGTGACATGGGCGGGCAGGGAGAGGATTCTGCCCAGCTCTCTCTGTTGTGAGCCTTGCTTTTCAGATCCTCACAACTATCAGTGGGCAGAGACAGGAGCCCCACTAGAGCAGGCAATGGACTACACTGAGGCTCCTTGTCCAGGCTCGCGTTTGCCATTGCTCTTTCAATCACAGTCCTGGGAATGGCATTTATTTTCCGAGTGTCCACAGATAGTGTGTACTGGTCCACTTTAGTCTCCACGGACACTCCAGGGGGACCTGGTAGACCTGATTAATCTGGATGCCTAGCAGATAAGGGCCTGCCTGGCAGGCCAAGATTTCTGAATAGATGACAAGCCACACACAGCAAATTCTGAATCTAGCCTGTAGAAATCAGTGCTACTGGTTGGCCCTGTGACCCATCCCAGCCAAAGACCCTAGGGACTTGATTCTGAAGCCACAGGCAGGTCTGAGGTGGGATGCATTGTGTGTGCTCATACAAACATCCCATTGTGTAGTGTGTCTCTATTGTGCCTCTATACTCTCACAGGCCTGCTTGTGTATATGTGTCCCCTCGCCAGTCTGTGTGGGTCCTGTAGCTGCAAGGCACACTCTGGGAATGTCTCCAACTGATACTAATCTGTTTTTCTGTCTCAGCACAACACCTCCCTCTGTGTCTCTTTGTGTCTTCCAGGCCTTCTCTCTCTCCCTGGCCCACCATGTTATCTGTTTCTACTCTGCAGTATACAACTTTCTGTTTCCCCCTTGGCCCCTTGTGTTCTCTGTATGTTGGTGTTTATCTATCCCACCACAGCTTGTCTCTGTGTGTCTCCTTCTACTGCAGGGCAATTCTGTCTATTACACTCTCTCTCCCCTCAAACCTCTCCCTACTTTTCCCTCTGTTTACAACTGAGCCCTCTGTCTCTTATCTCCGTTTTGATACATCTGTCACTGTCTTTTTCACCCTCAACATACCTCTCTGTGTGAAAGTCACTCATTCCTTCACTCTCGCTTTGCCTTCCACTGTGTCTGCAAATTTTCATCTATGGCCTGGCCTGACAAAATACATCTACCTTTCTGAAGACTTTCTTGTCCTGCATGCTAACATACATATCTATGTGCCCATTTCTGCACCAGTGCCGTTATCCTATCTGGGCTACTATGGCTCTTGTCACTGTCTCTGTTAACAGAAAGCTGTTGTGACATCCTCCTACAAACACAGAGAGAAACCTTTTGATCTCAGTTAAACAAGCTGTTGCAGTTGCTAGTTTCTCATGAGTATCCTCATGCTAGTAGGGCTTCTAAGCTTTGCTGTTGCAGAAGCCCTGAGAGGATGCAGATATTGTGGATTCCATGGAGCCTAGTGAAACCTAAGTGTCCTGGTAGAAGATCAGCACTGATGGTCCTGGGGGAGAGAGCTGGGGAGCTCCCTGGAAAGTTCACATTTTTTTTTTTTATTATTTAATTTAATTAATTAATCTTTTTTTCTTTCCTCCACTACTTTATTTTCCAACTAGTGATAATTAACTTTGTTAATGGCAGGCACTCAATGAAATGTTGATCTGAACTCTTTTCTCAGTATCTTGCTTGTTTTTTATCCACTTCTCATTCAGGTTAGGTCTTCCTTTTTGTGTATATTTTTGTTATATTACTTACCATGTTGTGCATGATAATTATTGACATATATTTATATCCTCTCAACAGTGTGTAAGAGGGGTGGATGGAACGGATGTGTAGCCCATCTCTCCCAAGTGATCAGGTGAGAGGGAGTGGGCTCTGGATCTTTCCCCTGCATGGATTATTGGTATGGATAGATAGCTGGAGATGTACAGTGAATGGAGGTTTACTGTATTTGAGATGTAATTCAAAACCACAGACTGTACTGTAAAGTGGCCTGCAGCTGGCCCCTCCCTCAGGGAGGACAGCAGTTCACAGTTTGTGGCAAAACCTAATTGATGAAAATTTTGGTGATGAGTTCCTGAGCAGAGTTTGGTGACCAGAAAGGGGTGCTGCTCGGAGCCACAGGGGTCTAAGCAGTCTGATGAAAAATTGAGGGGAGAGGTTCTTGCCTGGGAAACAGAAATTTTGAATTGTCTGAAATGGTGAACATCTTTTCCAATAACAAAAGGAATGATTAAATAGATCAAACCACTCCTGATGGGGAATATTGGTGTGGACTGGGAGTTCAGTCTGTGTGGCCAACTAGTGGGTGGGCTCACTCAAAAGTGAGACTCTGAGCCACTGAAACTGAGGAAAAGGTCTTCATGCACAGCATCAGCAGGAGCCAGTGGCAGCCATTCCCATTCCCACAACCGATTACAGTTGCCTGTTTGCGGGAGAATGTGGGAGCAGAGTGGAAAGATTTGTAAAGTGTGCATTCCTGCACCAAGTTTGGAGGTCAAATAGGAGTGCCATCTGGAACAGAGCAGCTGATGTTGGACAATGATAAGGAAACAAACTTTTATAGAAACTCCAAAAATGGTGATTGGCCAGAACAAGGGGGAAAAATGGGACAGAAGCTGATTGGAGCCAGCACTCAACAGAACCTCTAGTCTGGAGGGAGCAATAATAGTCAGAAAGAACCCAACAAAGCTGAAAGAAGGGAGCCTAGCTGAGAGATGAGATAGATAATTGCTCGTTTTCTCTGCTAAGCAAGCATCAACTCCAATGAAACTATTTTCATGTTTGGATTGAGATCAGGTGGAACTTTCTTAAGGTCCCATTGAGTACCTGAGGCAGGCAAACCTCAGCTTCCCCTGCTAGATGGTAGCAGACTGTGGTAAACATGAGGAGGAGGCAACAATGTCACTTTGACTCTGGCAGGCACATAGCCCTGGCACATTTGCTTAGGGACAGAACAAGGCCACAGAGACTGGGATAACAGAGACTGCCAGTGGGATTACCAGAGACTGGGGTGACCAGAATTAAGTGGTAAAGAACAACCAAGGTGGGGTAAGAGGCATCAATCCTCTGGCTCAAAACCTCCTAGTGGATGGGCTTTTCTGACCCCTTGGAGCACCAGAGGTGCTCAAATCACCTTTGAGCTGTCAATAGACCCCTAACATCTAGTTGCTGGAGTCTTCTTGAACACTCCAGCTAGAGAGTAGGAGCTGTCTGGATCAATTGGTCTGGAAATCTTTGAACTGAGGACTCTCCAAGGTGGGACCCAGGTTTTACTGTAGTGAGAAGGTTTGATTATCCTCTTCCTGATATTACCAGAAGGGGAATGTATGTCCTAGTTGTTCGTATTTTACCAAAGCTGAGACTGCAACCCAGAGTTACTGATTCACTAGGATTGAACAGAGATCAGCTAAATACAAGACAGAGCCACCTACCCCCACTACACCAAGAAGGACTCTAATGCCACAGACCTGTCTACTGTACAGGGCTACTGTACAGGTCCTTTGCAAAATTGTAGAAGAAAAGCTGCAGTGAACAGTCCCAGTTCCTAGGTGGAAGGGTTGGTCAATCACAACTGTAGAAGTTTCCAGTCCAATTTCACCTTACCTGCTCATCTAGCTAAACACTGAAAAACAATCAAGGGGCAGAATCAGTGGGAAAAAATCTGGCAACATGAATAAACAGAACAGTTCAACTTCCCCCAAGGAATGACAAACCAGCCAAACCAGAGGATGCCATTCACAAACAGATAGCTGAGATGTCTGAAATTGAATTTAGAATTCAGATTGCAAACAAGATCAACAGAATGAAAGTAAAGATGTAAATAGAAATTCTAGGATTAATTCAGAAGATGTCTCAAGAATTTAATTAATTCAAAGACAAAATTACCCAAGATTTAGACACATTGAGAAAAGAAATTGCATCCTTATATGATATGAGAAATACATTAGAATCCCTTAGTAACATAATGGAACAGGCAAAAGAAAGGAAGTTTGACATCAAATATAAAGCTTTTGAATAATCTCAAATGTTCCAAGGGGAAGAGAATCGGAAATCAAAACAAATCATTCTCTCAGAGAGCTCTGGGATAATTCAAAGAAAACCAACATATGCCTTATAGGGATCCCTGAAGGTGATGAAGTAGCTTCACAAGCAACAGAGGCCTAATTATGAGAGTATGAAAGAGAACTTTCCAGACATGCCAATCATGCTATCATGATCCAGATAGCATATAGCTTTGGAACCCCAGCATGACTCAACTCAAATAAGACACCCCAAGGCACATCATAACTAACTTTACTAAAGTTAATATGAATGAGAAAATCATGAAAGCATACAGAAATAAAAAAACTATAACCTGCAAGGTGAAAAATATTAGAATGACATTATATATCTTTGCTGAAAACTTTCACACTAGAAGAGGGTGGTCATTAAATTTTAATCTCTTAACAAAAGAACTTTTAACCCAGGATCCTGTACCAAGCTAAACTTAGTTTCATTTATGATGGAGAAATTAAATACTTTAATGGCATTCATATGTTGAAAAAATTTGCCATAACTAAATCATATCTACAGGATATCTTCAGACCTATCCTCCATAATCATAATAGCCAGTGCAACTCTCCACCACACAAGTAAACTCACTCTGAAACTTTTGGTCAAATTCCAAATCCCACAGTGGTGAAAGGATTGAAAATGTCCACTGGTCTTTCAAAAAACTCAGTACCCCAAATTATACTAGGCCTATCGATATTCTCAATTAAAGTGAATGGATTAAGTTGTCCTCTAAAGAGGCATAGACTGACTGACTGAATACAAAAACTCAGGCCACATATGTGCTGTATACAAGAATCTCATCTTACCTTAAAAGATAAATATAGACTTGCAATGGAGAAATGGTCATCTATATTCCAGGAAAATGGAAAAGAGAAAAAAGAAGTTGTTGCAATTTTATTTGCAGATACATTAGGCTTTAAACCAACAAAAGTAATGAAAGGAAAGATAAGGGGGGCCTCTACATATTTGTTAAGGGTAAGACTCAATATGATGAGATTTCAATAATTAATATTTCTGCACCCAACTAAAATGTGCCTCAATTTATAAGAGAAAGTCTAATGGACACGAGCAACTTGATTTCCTTTAGCTCCATAGCAGTTGGAGATTTTCAAACCCCTTTAGCTGTGTTGGATAGATCCTCCAAGAAGCAAAAAAAAAATTTAGATTTAAACTTAAGCATCCAACAATTGGACACAACAGACATTTACAGAACATTTTATCCTAAAAAATCTGAATACAAAATCTTCTCATCAGTTCAAGGAACATACTCCAAAATTGATCACATCTTAGGTTAGAAATATAACCTTAGCAAATTTCTTTATTTATTTTTTTATTAAATCATAGCTGTGCACATCGATATGATCATGGGACATCATACACTAGTTTCACAAAGCGTTTGACACATTTTCATCACACTAGTCTACATAACCCTCCTGGTGTTTTTTTAGTTGTTGTGCCAAGAGATTTACATTCTACATTTACTAAGTTTCACATATATGCTTGCAAGATGCACCGCAGGTGTGTACCCACCAGTCCCCCTCCTTCCACCCACCTCCCCCTTCCCTCTTCTCCCTCTCCCCCTTCCACCATTCTCAGGTTGCAACTGGGTTACAGCTTTCATATGAAAGCCCTAAACTAGTTTCATAGTTGGGGTGAGTACCTTTGGTACTTTTTCTTCCATTCTTAAGATACTTTACTAAGAAGAATATTTTCCAGTTCCATCCATGTAAACATAAAAGAGGTAAAGTCTCCATCTTTCTTTAAGGATGCATAATATTTCATGGTGTACATATACCACAATTTATTAATCCATTCGTGAATCGATGGTCTCTTGGGCTTTTTCTGTGACTTAGCAATTACAAATAGGGCTGCAATAAGCATTCTGATACAAATATTCTTGTTAAGATGTGATTTTTGGTCTTGCTGCAATAAACATTCTGGTACAAATATCTTTGTTATGATGTGATTTTTGGTCTTCTGGGTATATGCCCAGTAGAAGAATTACAGGATTAAATGGCAGTTCTATTTTTAGATCTCTAAGTGTTCTCCATATATCTTTCCAGAATAAATGTAATAATTGCATTCCCACCAGCAGTGTAAAAGTGTTTCCTTTTCTCCACATCCACGCCAACATCTCTGGTCTTAGGATTTTGTGATATAAGCTAGTCTAACTGGAGTTAGCTGATATCTCAATAGTTTTGATTTGCATTTCTCTGATGATTAGAGATGATGAGCATTATTTCATATGTGAAGGCTGTGCACCTTCATATAAAAATTGCCCAGTGCAATTTCTTCAAGAGTTTTGCCTGCACTTTCCTCTAGTATTTTTATAGTTTCATGTCTTAGGTTTAAATATTTAATCCAGTGAGAGTCTATCTTAGTTTATGCTGAAAGGTGTGGGTTCAGTTTCAGTCTTCAACAAGTTGCCAGCCAGTTCACCTAGCACCATTGGTTAAATAGAAAATCTTTTCCCCACTGAAAGTTTTTAATTGGCTTCTCAAAAATTAAATAATGGTAATTAGCTGGATTCATTTCTTGGTTTTCTATTGTTTCAGACATCTACTTCTCTATTTTTGTGCCAATACTATGCTGTTTTGATCACTATCCCCAATTAGTAGCATAGTCTGAGGTCTTGGAGCATGATTCCTTCTGATTTGTTTTTATTTCTGAGTAATGTCTTGGCTATAGGAGTTTTTTTTTCTGATTCCATATAAAATAAAGTATTATTTCCTTGAGATCATTAAAGTATGACAGTGGAGCTGTAATGGAGATTGTGTTGAAATTATATATTGCTTTGGATACTATGAACATTTTAATGATGTTGATTCTTCCCAGCCATGAGCATGGTATGTTTTTCCATTTGTTAACATTTTCAGCTATTTCTTTTCTTAGAGTTTCATAGTTCTCTTTATAGAGATCTTTCATGTCCTTTGTTAGATAAATTTCCAAATATTTCATCTTCTTTGGCTCTACTGTGAATGGAATAGAGTCCTTAACTGTTTTTTCAACTTGACTATTGTTGGTGTGTATAAAGGCTACCGATTTATGAATGTTGATTTTGTAACCTGAGACACTGCTGTATTCCTTGATTACTTCTAAGAGTTTTGTCATAGATTCCCTAGTGTTTTCCAGATATACAATCATATCATCTGCGAAGAGCAAAAGTTTGATCTCTTCAGACCCTTGATTGCCTTTTTTCCCCTAATTTCTGTGGCTAAAACTTCCATTACAATGTTGAAAAGCAATGGAGACAATGGGCAGCCTTGTGTGATTTCTGATCTGAGTGGAAATGATTCTAATTTAACTCCATTTAATATGGTGTTGGCTGGGGGTTTGCTGTAGATGGCCTCTATCACATCAAGAAATGTCTCTTCTATACCAATTTTCTTAAGTGTTCTGATCATGAAGGGATGCTGGATATTATCAAAAGCTTTCTCTGCATCATTGAGAAAATCATATGGTCTTTGTTTTTTAATTTGTTTATGTGCTGAATTACATTTATAGATTTACATATATTGAACCAGCCTTGAGATCCTGGGATAAAACCAACTTGGTCATGATGTATAATTTGTTTGATGTGTTGCTGGATTCTGTTTGTTAG
>CAUYPK010145391.1:0-76941 GCA_963574355.1 Loris lydekkerianus
TGGCATCACAGCTCACAGCAACCTCCAACTCCTGGGCTCAAGCGAGTCTTCTGCCTCTGCCTCCCAAGTAGCTGGGACCACAGGCACCCACCACAACGCCTGGCTATTTTTTGATTGCAGCCAACATTGTTGTTTGGCGGGCCTGGGCTGGATTTGAACCCGCCAGCTCAGGTTTATGTGGCTGGCGCCTTAGCCTCGTGAGCCACAGGCACCGAGCCAAAACTAAAACGTTTCTATAATTTGGCATGGTCAATTTAAGAGAATTGAAGCAATGCTAAGGCCAGCTGATTGCACTTGGTAACATAGAGTAGGGGTTTTGGGTGGTCATGAGCTGGCCCTCTCAACGTGGCTTCCTGACTCGGGGTTCCCTGGTGGCCACTGTGAGCCAGAGTGCCCACATCTGTGGGTAAGGGAAGGTACTGGGCAGGAGGCAGTGAGTAGGGCCACCATCACTTGCAGCTGCCTCTTTGGGACCAATCAAAGGGTCTGGCCCAGACGATGCAGTCTGGAGCTGCCTGTCAGGCCTGGCCCTCTCCCCACCGTCTATGGGATGCTGTCCTGCCAGGCTTACCTTGCGTGGCACCCCACAGAGGAGCAGGAAGGGGTTTCTCTATGTTAGGACACAGCTCTCAGGCCTTGCAGGGCTCTCAGACATCCCATAGTTGTCTCCTGCCCCCACCAAGAGAATCTTGGGAAGTAGTCTCTGAACCCAGGTTGGTATCTAGAGACTAAGCACCTTGGTTTAGTCCACTGACTCTTCTTATGACTTCATTAAAGGTCACTCCAAGAAGAGATGGGCAAATATTTTTGAGAGAGGGAAAGTACCAGAACCCACTGGGGAAATGGGTGCTCTTATGAGCACTTCTCCATTATTTTCAAGGGCAGGGTCTTCCTGGGAGGCAGCAGGGGCTGATGAGGGCCGAGATCCAGCATTTCTGTTCACAGCAGGTACTTAGAATGAAATCTTACCAAAGGCATCCTGAAGAAAAGCTAATTTAGCTATAATGTGCTTCAAATGAGGGGCACTGGGAGCCCTGAGGACCTAGGCTCCTCCCTTGCTGACAGCTTGGACTTCCCTGCCTGGCCCTTTGCTACAGCAACGAAGGTGGCCGGGAGCCATCTTCCTCAGTCCCAGCTTTCCTTCCCTAGTGTCTCACCTGGTCTCATGCAGTGTCTGAGGCATGCGGAGCCTAAGAGCCATGTCATGTTGCTGGCGTTTGTGCTGTGAGATGAGATTGTGTGTGGCTCTTGGGCCTGCCAAATGCTGTGTTTTGTAAGATAGTTTTTTATCTTCTTTGATCAAAGCTATAGGATGCATGTGAAAGAAGGTTTGAAGTGTGCAGAGGCCAGGTTTAGGGGAGTTGTCCTTGTAGCACATCTCTTCGTGGTTCACATGTCTCTGTGGGTGTTGGCTGGGCATGCACACAGGTGATGCCTGTTTGAGATTCTAATAGTTCGAATGAGATGATCCATTTTGACTGGTTCCCACACAACCTCTCACCCTCAGGGAGACCTTCCCTGAAGAATTTTCTCATCCTCCACTCAAGAACAGGTAGCTTGTCTCAGGCTTCTGCCATTCCCTGCACTGTGTTGCTTTCATGGGCACATGCACCAGTGTGACTGTGGGGACAGGGCCTAAATTGGAGTTGTCAGGTCAGTAGGTTTCACCAGGTTGTGCCAGCAGGAAAAAGGCACTGTTGCAAGTAGAATTGCTGGCTGTGTAGTCAGCTGACCTCTGATTGTGTCTACCCCTGGAAGCCAGGCCTCAGCAGTGCCCTCAGAGGGTAGCAGGAATCAGTGATGCAAGGTGGAAATGCTTAGAATAGTCTTGGGTACCCAGTGGGCACAGTGCAAATTTTGATATTATTATTATTTGAGAAACATAAATTTGTTTTATTGCTTTGAAAATTATGCAGTTGGGCTGGGCGTGACAGTTCACACCTGTAATCCCAGTACTCTGGAAGGTGGAGGCTGCTGGATTGCCTGAGCTCAGGAGTTTGAGACCAGCCTGAGTAAGATTGAGACTATGTGTCTACTAAAAATTAAAAAAAAAAAAAAACGTAGCTGGGAGTGATGGAGGGTGCCTATAGTCCCAGCTACTTGGGAGGCTGGGGCAGGCAGATTAGTTGAGCCCAAGAGTTTGAAGTTGCCATGAGCTACAAAGCCATGGCACTCTACCTATGGTGACACAGTGAGATTGCCTCAAAAAAAAAAGAGAGAGAGAGTAAAGAAAATTATGCAGTTCAAAAAAAAAAAGAAAGAAAGAAAGAAAGAAAAGAAAATTATGCAGTTGTTAGGCTCTGAATTTCCAGTGGGCTGGAAAGTTGGGTCAGCACTACATGGCCACATGTCCTAGCCGTGAGAATGCTGCCACAGTGGGTGGATCACTGCTCTTGCTGCTCCCTGGAGGTCGTTCTTATCCTTTAGGAACCGGTTACCTGACTTTTAATTCTTCCCTTTGGTCCTTTCCTGCTAGGGCCCAGCAGAGACTCTTCCACCCCCAGCACCTTCCCTACAGGTCCCATGACTCCAGCCTGAGCCCCTGAGGCCAGGTGGAGGAAGAGGTTTGGGGGAGGCTGTCTGCTGGGAGTTTTAAAGAAATGGCCCAGTTTCACTCTGGAACATGAGGCTGCAGGTGCTCGGAGCCCCCAGCAAGTGGCAAGGAGCTGAATTCACGAGTCCGTTCTCCCCCCAGGCTGGGTCCGGTATGCGGAGCGGGTGCTGGGCCGCCCTGTCACCCCCCACCTCTGTACTGCCAAGTCCCCCCAGCAGGTCATGGGCTCTTTGGTGAAGGATTATTTCGCCCGACAGCAGGTAAGCTGAGCTCTTCCTGGAAATCAGTGTATGTCAGAAGATGAGCATCTGGTAGTCTGTGCAGGGACTAAGCAGGGCAACATGCATGGAGTGCCATGTCATGGATGGGGAGGGAAGGGAGCTCCACCACATCCAGGGTGGTCACAGTTACCCAGGTGAACGTGAGGGAAGTGTGGCTTTAGGACACCTCTGCTGTGACTTTCCTTCCAGCTTCCCACTCTATGCCTTTCTTTTTTTTATAAACTCCTTTCTCCTTAACCTTCTCTGTGGCATCTTGGAGTTCTCCTGGATAAATTGTGGCCAAGGAGAAAGACTGCCCACCCTCTTGAGATGCCCTGGCTTCGCCTACAAAGAGACTGCTCACCTGCTTCTCAGACACCTCACCAAGGGAAGTTCTGGGCCCTGGGCCCAGAGGCTGAGGGCCGCTGTTACTCAGGGAGCTGACCTGGCCTCTGCTGGCCTTTCCCTCAGACCACAGCATCTCATGACTTTCTCAGCTACTTCTGTGAGGTTCTGCAGCACTCTGTCCTCCACTTGACGGAAGGGGTCCTGGGCCTGGGGCTTCTGTGTGGCCCCTGCCTCAGCCCATCCCTGGGCCTGCCCGTTGCCTTTAACCTTCTGAGTCCTCCCAGAACTCTCTGGTGCTCTGGAAGGGGCCCTTGTCCTACAGTTTGTTCTCCAGCTGCTGGCATGTGCCACCCACCTTTCTCCATCAGTCTTTAAGCTCTTTCAGGGGACAACTGAGTTGGGAACTTGAAAAGACTACAGAAATTCAGGGCTTTCAAACACCCAGAGCCAGCCTAGTGAGACACATGTGCACGACATTGTTATTTTAGCAATAGGGAATGTTTTCTTTCTGCCTGGTTTGCTCATAAAATCACTACAGTTGGCAAATTATAAACCTAAAGTTAAGTCATGTGTATTGGTATAGACAGGACAGAAAGACAAACTGTGGGACTCTGCACCTCCTCCTTGCCCTGCCTGCACGTGTTGGGAGAAACCTTGTGTCTCTCAGTCTCTAAATACCACTGGCCCTCTCCTGGCTCAAGCCAGAAGCCCCTGGTCCTCTTGCAGGTGCTGCTGAGGGGCAGCCAAGCCACATCCCTGGCCTTGGCTGGTTCTTGCCTGACCACCGGGCAAGGGCTGTAACCAGGGGCACATTTCCTGTTCTGCTGTGCCCTGCCTTCCACCCTCACTTCATCTTGAGGGTCACTCAGCGACCAGTTCCTGGGTTTGCTGCCATTATGGCTCAGTGGTGGGCAGGCTCCGGGTGAGGGGCAGCCTGGGGAAGTCTGCAGATAAACCAGGTGTGCAGCAGTGGCTCTGCACTGGGCCATGTCTTGCCTGTGTGCAGGGTTCAGGAGGAAACAGGGTCGACTTTCTCAGTTCTTTCAGGAAGGCTGCAAAGGCTGCAGGGCCTTGGATGTAGGTCAGGCTCTATCCAGATGGAGGTACAGATGTATGTGAGCTGGATACTGGTGTATAGTGGAGCTGGGGAGGACAGGAGCCAGCCACAGTTGTGGGAGCTCAGTCAGGGGTGGGAGGTGGCAGCAAGTGGCAGTCTGCCTCCCTCTTGCTGTGTATACCAACTGTGAGCTGTGATGTTCACCTCTCCACAGCCTAAAACGCAGGTGCCCTTCCTCCACAGAACCTGTCTCCAGAGAAGATTTTCCATATCATTGTGGCCCCTTGCTATGACCGGAAGCTGGAAGCTCTTCAAGAAGGCTTTTCCTCCACTTCACGTAGTTCCCTGGGTGCTGACTGTGTGTTAACGTCAGGTAAGAGGAGAGTGGGCTAGAGCTTTACCACTGAGCTGTCAGTGCCCGTCACTGTGGTCACCATGACCACTGTCTGAAGTCACCATTGGGCATCCTTGGGGCTTAATTGCATGGAAGTGAAGAGAAGGTCAGTGTTCAGTCCAATGTCCTGTCTCCTCTCTGCATCTTCCTCCTGGTAAGTTGGGTCTTGGGAGAACCACTCAAGCACCATGGTCTGTCTTTTGACCTTACTGTCCTCTTAGTGGTGGGAGAAGTTGTGTGTAGCTGCAGATGGTTCTTCAGATGTTAAGAGACTGTGTTGGTCCTATGTGTGCCAAGAATGGGGGCTTAACACTTGGTTAAACTTCTGTGGGATCTATTCTAACTGGGCTGTAGAAGCAGGTTCCTCTGGGTCTTTGGATCAGTGGGAGCTTAGGCAGAGTGACTCCCAAGGGGCAGCCTTTAAGCCCTCTGACTCCCTTCATGGGCCCCCAAAAGGTTTCTGCTCCACACAGGCAGGCTCCCTGGGTGGTGTGGCAGGAGAGATGATGGACAGGGTGCCCTTGGCAGTGCCGTCCTTCACTGCTGCTCACATGAGGACTACACCCAGCCATCTTTCCCTGAGTGTGGGTTCATAGTCCTAAAGTCTGTTCTCATGTTCCAGCTGTCTTGTGCATCTGATGCCACAGCCATTAAGACATTCAACTGTTTATATTAAGGGGTTTTTCCAAGAACCCTTGGATAAAAAGGAATACAGAAAGTAGTTCTGCTTTTCATTTGATATCATTGCAAAATAACCCACATGTCATACAAATGCAGCCAGTGGGGCAATGCCTGTGTGGCTCAAAGGAGTAGGGCACCAGCCCCATATGCCAGAGGTGGCGGGTTCAAACCCAGCCCTGGCCAAAAACTACAAAAAATAAATAAATGGAAATAAAAAATAAAAACAAATGCAGCCAGTGTATTTTTGGTCATCTTGTTCGTGTGAACTAATGTTATACACAAAAGTTTTCCACTTGGTTCATGCAAAGTGGACAAGAAAAAAATAGCTGGGACCACAGTTACCTGCCACAATGCCCAGCTTTTTGTTGTAGTTGTCATTGTTGTTTGGCAGGCCCAGGCCAGGTTTGAACTCGCCTGCCTCTTTGTATGTGCCTGGTGCCCTAACCACTGAGCTATAGGTGCCAAGCCTAGTTTTTCTATTTTTACTAGAGATGGGATCTTATTCTTGTTCAGGCTGGTCTCAAACTACTAAGGTCTACCTGCCTCAGCCTCCTGGAGTGCTGGGATTACAGGTGTGAGCCACTGCGCCTGGCTTCCTTTTGTATTTCATTAGTGTTTTTAATTTTATTAGTGTTGCTTTGCCCTTGAGATGGGCTCCTGCTGTCTGTGAAGGAGATTTTATGACAGGGAGGGCATCCAAGGTCACTAGTGTCGAATTTCCTTTGGGGGGAGGAAAGCGTGGTGTTCTGTTGGTGTGGCCATCTGTGTTCTCTGAGAGTGTCTCGTGTTGCTTGTTTGCATATAGGTGAAATTGCTCAAATAATGGAACAAAGTGACCTGTGTGTGCAGGATGCTACCGTGGACACTTTGTAAGTGGCTTCTGGGGGAGGGTTGCTAGTGGATGAGGATGTGGGAAGCACTGGAGCATGGTCCCTCACAGCCCTTGGCCACCTTCCTGGCTATTGAGTTGGATGGGAACAGAACCCTGGAATGCCGTTCCCCAGGGGTGCCAGAGAGTCGGGGGCTGGTGGGCTTCTATAACCTGAACCCTCAAGGAGAAGTACCAACCACTACGTTCTCACTGGGGCAGAGCCCATGACCCTTCCTTCCAGATGTCAGCTACTCCTGACACTCTGTTTTGCCTCCGGGGAAATGGAACAGCTCCCTCTGATCCCTTTATTCCAAGAGCAGCAGGCTGGATTCTGCCATGGGTGAGACCCTGACATGACTCCAGCACAGCCTGTGACTCCTGCTACTGCCCAGGAGCAAGGCAGAGAGTGTTGCAAAGACCAGTAGCATGTGTCCTCCCCTAAGCTTTGTGACCTAGTTGTTTTATTTGTGCCCCTTTTGTGGAAGGTGGGACTGAATTATAGGATTTAAGAAACTGCTCAGGCCTGGGGTGACCCAGGGTGCTTGCCTGGGTCAGGTGCAGGCAGGCAGACAGGTCTTCCCTGGTTACCCTGAGATTCCCGGTTCTTGAGGCAACCCTGTGTTACATGCCCTGGGGCAGTCTGGCTTCACTCTTCCATTGCATCAGCACTAATGAAGGACTTACCTTCCTCTGCTTGGTGAGGTTTGGAGACTCGAAGGAGGAAATGGTGACGCGCCACGATGGAGCCAGCTCGGATGGGCACCTGGTGCATGTCTTTAGATACGCGGCCAAGGAGCTGTTCAATGAGGATGTGGAAGAAGTCACTTACCGAGCCCTGAGGTGCGGCGGTTAGCAGAGGCAGCACCCACATCTCGTGTGCACCTGTGGCCAGCACCTGACAGACCACCTAAAGCCAGCTTTGTGGGGGTCATGTGCTGTGTGTGAGGCTTGTCTGTGTAGAGCTTATAGTGGTCAAAATCAGAAGGCCTTTTTTTAGTTTATTCAGACTTTATTTTGCTGAAATTCCAAATGTAGAATAGAAAATGATCCTTGAGTCATAGATAAAGAACTTGACAGACCAAAACCCACTTTGTTCATTTTGTAGAAACAAAGATTTCCAGGAGGTCACCCTTGAAAAGGATGGGGAGATTTTGTTGCGCTTTGCTGCTGCGTATGGCTTTCGGAACATCCAGAACATGATCCTTAAGCTTAAGAAAGGCACGTTCCCATACCACTTTGTGGAGGTCCTTGCGTGCCCTGGAGGTAAGAGGCCAAGAGCAGGCTCCATGGAAGAAGTTCTCTTGTGGCCATGCCCCACGGGGGGACCACTGTGGTACCAGATGAGAGTTTTGGCTCCCATGGTGACTGGAGTGGAGAACACACCATGGGTTGAGGTGCATGGGAGATGAGGATGAACCAGATCTGTCCTTGGGTGAGGAGAGACAAGGTGGAAGCTGGAGAGAGCAGTTGGCCTGTGTCTCAGAGAGACCCCCGGGCTGCATGAAGACAAAGTGGTAGATTGTGACCAACCAAGATGAGGAGGATATCCTGCACTGGGGAAGAGGAGTGAGGGGCCCATGAGAGAGGGCAGGTGGGGGGCAACCATGGTGGTCCATCTACACTCTACTCCCCATCCTGAGTGTAGACACCATGAGATATGCGAGGGGAAATGCCCAATGCAAGTCCAGAGGCTCCAGGGTATTCAGGCAGCAGGAGAAGAGGCACCGGGAGGGCATGAGCAGGGCTGCAAGCCCTGCCCTGGTGTCCTGTGACGTGCAGATGGGGCTTGGGAAGGTATATAATCCCAGCTACTCCAGAGGCAGAGGCAAGAGGACCTCCTGAACCCAGGAGTTTGAGGTTGCTGGGATCTTTGATACCATGACACCATGGCACTCTACCAGGGCACAGAATGATACACCGTCTCAAAAAAAGAAAAGAGAAGGTGAGTTGCCAGCTTCTAAGAAGGTAGATGTCAGAAGTTCAACTGCTGGTGTTCTTCAGGAACCAGTGGAGAGGGAGGTTTAATCAGAGTGAAAATTTCCTCAGAATCTTTTCTTTTTTTTTTTTGAGATAGAGTCTCATTATGTCACCCTCATTAACAGCTCACAGCAACCTCAAACCCTTTGGGCTTAAGCAATTCTGTTGCCTTAGCTTCCCAAGTAGCTGGGACTGCAGGCACCTCCCACAACACCCAGCTATTTTTTGTTGCAGTTGTCATTGTTTAGCTGGCCCAGGCTGGGTTCCAACCCTCCAGCCTCAGTGTATGTGGCTGACACTGTAACTACTGTGCTGCAGACCCCAGCCCTCAGAATCTTTCTTATTTGTTTCTTATTTTTATTGGAGACAGAGTCTCACTCAGTTGCCCTGGGGTTGGTGCTATCGCGTCGTAGCTCACGGCAACCTCAAACTCTTGACTCAAGCAATTTTCCTGCCTCAGCCGCCTAAGTAGCTGGGACTACAAGTGCCTGCCACAATGCCTATCTATTTTTTAGAGATGGGTTCTTGCTCAAGCTGGTCTCAAACTCTTGAGCTCAAGCAATCTACCCACCTTGGCTTCCCAGAGTGCTGGGATTATAGGCGTGAGCCACCACACCTGCCCCTGTTTTGTTTGTTTTTTTAAAGATATTAGGTCTTGGCTTGGCATGGTGGCTCATGCCTCTAGTCCTAGCACTAGAGGCCAAGGCGGGAGGATTGTTTGAGCTCAGGAGTTCCAGACCAGCCTGAGCAAAAACGAGATCCCTTCTCTATTAAAAATAGAAAAACTAAGGCAAGGGGATCACTTGAGCCCAAGAGTTGGAGGTTGCTGTGAGCTTTGACATCATGGCACTCTACCCAAGGTGACAGCTTGAGACTCTGTCTCAGAAAAAAAAGAAAGAGAGACAAAGTCTTACAATATGTTCCCCAGGATGGAGCACAGTGGGATCATCATAAGTTACTGCAGCCTCAAAATGCTGGTTTCAAATGAACCTCCTGCCTAAGCCTCTTGAATAGTTGGACCATAGGCATGTACCACCATGCCTCTCTAATATTCTTAATTTTTTGTAGAGATGGGGTTTTGTTATGTTGTTCAGGCTGGTCCCAAATTCTGGCCTCAAGGGATCCTCCCACCCAAGCCTCCAAAAATGCTGGCATTACAGGCATGAGCCATTGTGCCCACCAGTCCAAAATCTTTCACATAAGTTTTTTAAAATTTCAGAATATTATGGGGGTACAAATATATTTAGTTTCATGTATCAATCTGTTATGCTTGAGTCCCAGTGTTATAAATTTACCCATCAGCCAAATAGTGTTCATTATACCTGTTAGGGTAGCTTTTCGTCCATCTTCTCCTCTTCCCCTCCCCCGGCTTGATTTTCACAGTTCACTTCCTGCTCTGTATGTGTGCCCATTGTTAGTTCCAGGGTAACAGCAAGTACATGGAGAAGTGACTATCCCATTCTTTCAGGGGCGTCCAGTCTTTTTATTTATTTATTTATTTATTTATTTATATTTTTATTTATTTATTTTTTCGAGACAGAGTCTCAGTATGCCTCACACTCAGTAGTGTGAGGGCGTCACCGCTCACAGCAACCTCAAACTCTTGGGCATAAGCGATTCTCTTGCCTCAGCCTCCCAAGTAGCTGGGACTACACCACAATACTGGGCTATCTTTTGTTGCAGTTGTCATTGTTTTTTAGCTGGCCTGGGCCAGGTTCGAACCCACCAGCCTCAGTGTATGTGGTGGGCACTGTTAACCACTGTGCTACGGGCGCCAAGCCAAGGTGTCCATCCTTTTTTGTTTTCTGCTGCACATTAGCCCCCACAAAAGATCCCTGCATGCTTTTCATGATTATTACACAGGTCACAGGTTGTATACTTCCTGCTCTGGTCACTTGGAATAATGGTCTTCAGATCCATCCAAATTGTTGCAAAAGGCCTTAATTCATCCTTCTTCATAACAGAGTAGTATTCTGTAGAATACATACACCATATTCTGTTAATCCACTCTTGAACTGATGGACACTGGGTTGATTCCATATCTTTACAACTGTGAATTGTACTGCAATTTTTTATGAAATGACCTCTTTTCCTTTGGGTAGATACCCAGTAGCAGGACTGCTGGATCAAATGGTAGGTCTACTTTTAGTTCTTTGAGAGATCTCCATACCGTTTTCCATAAAGACTGTGTTAATTCTCAGTCCCACTGACAGTGTGTCAGCACACCTTTCTGTCTAGGCATGCCAGCATCTGTTGTTTTTTGGACTTTTTAATAAGGGTTATTCTACTTGGGATAAGATGCTATTGAATTATGGTTTTAATTCGCATTTCCATAATAATGACATTGAGCATTTTTTCATGTGTTATTGGCCATTTGTCTATCTTCTTTCGAAAAGCTTCTGTTCATGTCTTTTTCCAAGTTTTTTTTCTTTTTCTTTTCTTTTTTTTTTTTTTTTTTTGAGACAGTCTTACTTTGTCGCCCTCAGTAGAGTGCTAGGGCATCATAGCTCATAGCAACCTCAAACTCTTGGGCTCAAGTGATCCTCTTGCCTCAGCCTCCCAAGTAGCTGGGACTACAGGTGCCTGCCACAATGCCCAGCTATTTTTAGAGGCGGGGTCTCACTCTGGCTCAGGCTGGTCTGGAACCCATGAGCTCAGGGCAGTCCACCTCAGCCTCCCAGAGTGCTAGGATTACAGGGCTGAGCCACCAAGCCTGGCCTTTTACCCACAGTTTATTGCGATTATTTTTTCCTTGATGATTTGCTTGAGTTCTTTGTAGACTCTGGTTATTAGCTCTTTATTGTATATAGCTAGCAAATATTTTCTCCCATTCTATAGATTGTCTTTTTTCTTTTTTTTTTTTTTGTAGAGACAGTCTCGCTCTATCATCCTTGGTAGGGTGCCGTGGTGACATAACTCACAGCAACCTCCAACTCCTGGGCTTAGGGGATTCTCTTGCCTCAGCCTCCCCAGTAGCTGGGACTACAGGCACCCGCCACAACGCCCAGCTATTTTTTTTGTTGCTGTTTGGCCAGGGCTGGGTTTAAACCCACCACCCTCGGATTATGGGGCCGGCGCCCTACCCATTGAGCCACAGGCGCCGCCCTGGATTGTCTGTTTTTTTTTTTTACTTTATTTATTTATTTATTTTTTGAGACAGAATCTCACTTTGTGCCCTGGGTAGAGTGTCGTGGTACCATAGGTCACAGCACCCTCAAACTCTTGAGCTCAAGCCATCATCCTGCCTCAGCCTCCCAAGTAGCTGGGACTACAGGCACTCAACACAACACCTGGATAGTTTTTCTGCCTTTAGTAGACATGGGATCTCGCTCTTGTTCAGGCTACCTACCCTCTGTAGCCTCCCAGAGTGCCAGGATTATGTTTCCTGACATTTTCTTCTAGAATTCATGGTTTCATACCTTACATTTGTCTTTTATCCATCTTGAATTAATTTCTGTATTAAGAGATAGGGACCCTGTTTCATTCTTCTGCATGTGGCTATCCAGTTTTCCCAGTACCATTTATTGAGTGGGGCTTCCTTTCTCGAGTGTATATTGTTTTGATCTTTGCTTTGTCAAAATTAGTTGACTAGATTTGTAATGTTTTATATCTGGGTTCTCTGTTCTATTCCATTGGTCTCTGTCTCTTATTTTTGTGCCAATGCTATGCTGTTTCGGTTATTGTAGCCTTGTAGTACAGTTCAAAGTCTGATAACGTGATGTCTCCAAATTTGTTCTTTATGTTTAGGATTGCTTTGGCAGCCTCTCAGCTTGATTGCCCTTAGTATATAGGAATGCTATTGATTTGTGTTTAATTTTGTAACCTGAGACTTTGCTGAATTTATCAATTCCAAGAATCTCTTGATGGAGTTTTCTAGATATAAGATCATATTGTCAGCTTAGATGAATTTTTATACTGCTTATTATGACATCATCGAACACATTTAAAAGTAAATAACTCCAATATGCAGGAGACAGGTTTTTATTCGGACTGTAGTGCTTAAATGCATGCACTCAGAGATGAGTGTGGCCACAGCTGGGGCCAACATCCCAGGACCAATTCACAGTACAGGTGGAGCAGACAGATTGCTCGTCACAGCCCCTGTGCTCTGCTGGAGTTGATACCTTCCTGGAATCTAGGTTTACACGCAGAGCCTCCCAGTCCTAAAGAGTAGCAGTTTAGATAGGTTTTAGGTAAAACAATCTCATGGGTAAAAATGAAGCAGCCGGAACTCTGTAAGCTAGGCAGGGCACTGGTCTGGCTGCAGGCTGTACCTCCTTTCATTGTTTCCCTTCTCCCAAACTGTTTCCTCTATGGTAAAAGCTTCCTTAAAACTGAATATCCCAAGGGAAAGAATAAGCTTACTTTTATGTGTCTTTCAGGATGCTTAAATGGCAGAGGCCAAGCCCAGACCCAGGACGGGCATGTGGACAAGGCCCTGCTGCGGCAGATGGAAGGCATCTACTCCGATATCCCTGTGCGGCCCCCAGAGACAAGTGCACACGTGCAGGAGCTGTACCAGCAGTGGCTTGACGGGGCTGACTCCCCTAAAGCCCAGGAGACACTGCACACCACGTTCCAGAGCCCTGAGCATTGTGCACACAGCCTGAACATCAGGTGGTAAAGGGCACAGGGCAGGCCGTCCAGCTGTCTTGGCCAGGACAGTTCCTATGTAGGAGGAGGGTACTGCTGTGAGTGTGGAGTATTAAAGACACTTAAAGAAAACAACTCAGTGGGTTACTCTGGCTCTCAGAGTGCTCTGCTCTGCCGTGTTTTAAAGCCCTTGACACAATTTAATGTGGTGCTGTCTTTATAATGTGCAGGAGACTGCATGGTCTTGACGTGAGAGGGGGACTTTCCCAACCTAAGTATCCTTTTATTCAAAGATCATGTGAAAAAATCCCAAAGAATGAGAACAGCCAGGTTACTGTTTTTAGGTTTAGGGGCTAAGATCACCCAGAGGCCCCAGTTCATATGGCTCCCGGGTCACATGACACAGACACAGAAATGAGGACAGAGGCAAAGGCTAGGTCCAGGAACACTTGCCAGCCTTGTGCCATCAGGGCACATTCCCAGGTTTCCTATCTATCCTGGATCTTATTTTTACCCACTTAATGTTACCCTTCTAAAGGTTTTTGCCAGAATGTAAATAAACTGCCAAGTTTTTACATAGAATCAGGAGACTCACAAATGTGGATTTCCAGCTCTTGAAAAAATTTGTAAGTTCCGGCAGCAGTGGGCCACTTTCCTCACAGTTAATGACTTAGTCCCCATTGCCTCATGCACATCTGTCTGAGCTGGACAGGCAAGCGTAATAAACACCACAGACAGTGCACCCTCAGCACCGCCACATGCACTCATCAGTGCTGTCAGGGTCAGGGATAGGGACAGTGAGGCCCTGCTGGCCCTGGCATAGTAGAGAGCTTTCCAAGGGTCTGCCTCCCCTAAGTATTCCTGTTGTCCTCAAGACAGGATTTTCTTCCCACACAAGTGGACCTGCTCAGTTCACTCACTCCACCAAGTCTTTGTATGGTTGATGGGGTTCCAGTTTTGCACTGTGCTGCTGGTGTGAGAGGCTAGGCTTGGTGGCTTATGCCTGTAATCCAGCACTCTGGGATGCTGAGGCAAGTAGATTGCTTGAGCTCAGGAGTATGAGACCAGGCTGAACAAAAGTGAGATTCTGTCTACTAAAAATACAAAAATTAGCCAGATGTCATGGCAGATGCCTATAGGCCCAGCTACTTAGGACACTGAGGTAAGAGGATCACTTGAGCTATCCTTGAGAGATTCAGGTTGCCGTGAGCTGTGATGATGCCATGACACTCTAGCCTAGAACAACAGAGTGAGACTGTGTCTCAAAAAAATAATAAAACAATTGTTCAAGGCCAGGTACAGTGTGGCTCATGCCTATAACCCCAGCACTTTGGGAGGCCGAGGGGGTTGGATTGCTTGAGCTCAGGCGTTCAAGACCAGCCTGAGCCAGAGTGATGTCCCATCTCTAAAAATAGCCAAGCATTGTGGCAGGCACCTATGTTCCCAGCTACTTGGGAGGCTGAGGCAAGAGAATCGCTTGAACCCAAGAGTTTGAGGTTGCTGTGAGCTGTGACACTATAGCACTCTTAAAGCAACGTTGACAAAGTGAGACTGTGTCTCAAAAAAACAAACAAACAAAAAAAAAAAAGCCTGGCGTGGTGGCTAACACCTGTAATCCCAGCACTTGAGAGGCTGGGGTGGGTGGATTGCCTGAGCTCACAGGTTAGAGACCAGTCTGAGCCAGAGCAAGACCTTGTCTCTAAAAAATAACCAGGCATTGTGGCAGGTCCCTGAGGCAAGAGGATCACTTGAACCCCAAGAGTTTGAAGTTGCTATGAGCTAAGATACCATGGTACTCTACCATGGGTGACGGAAAAAAAAAAGTAAAACTAGCCAGGTATGATGGCAGGTGCCTGTAGTCCCAGCTATTCAGGAGGCTGAGGCAGGAGACTCAGTTGAGCCCAAGAGTTTAAGGTTGCTGTGAGCTATGAAGCCAGGGTGACAGAGTAAGGCTTTGTCTCAAAGAAAAAAAAGAAGCCAGTTTACCCACAAAGGATTGGCAAACTGCTGGCAATCTGCAGAATGGTTTTAACTGTACACTAGGGTTCATCTGGGGGAAAGGATGAAGTCAGGAGGCCTGATGGGCCAGGGGTAGCTTTATGAAGCCCTTGAGTTTGGCTAGTGTGAGTGGTGACCTTCCTAGTCAGTGCTACAAAGCTCTGCACAGCAAATGGCCTTCACCTATCCACGTGGCTTACCTGTGTACCTGTCTTACGGAAAACTGGATATATTGTGTTAAAGTGTGTGTGTGTGTGTGTGTGTGTATATATATATATATATTATGTATGTTTTTTTGTTTTGTTTTGTTTTTTTTGAGACAGAGTCTCTCTGTGGCGTCACAGCTCACAGCAACCTCAAACTCTTGGACTTAAGTGATTCTCTTGCCTCAGCCTCCCAAGTAGCTGGGACTGTAGGCACCCGCCACAACACCCGGCTATTTTTTGGTTGTAGCTGTCATTATTGTTTGGCAGGCCCAGGCCAGGCTCAAACCCACCAGCTGTGGTGTATGTGGCTGGAGCCCTAGCCACTGAGCTAGTGGTGCCAAGTCAAATTGTATATATTTTTATTTTCAATCTGTACACACAATTAGATTTCCATCCTCAAGTAAATGAGTACAGAATAAATAGTTTAGTGTTTAAATGTGGATAGATAAGTGACCAGATCTCTCTGCTACCCCACATCCCTCTGTACTCTTGAGCCCAGTTGACCTTGTGTTTCCTGAGCTGTCACCTAGTGTGGGGTCAAGACAGTCATCCTGTTGTCTCCTCCAGGACCTAGGAGGCAGGTGTTAACTGCCCTCATACAGCTGCAGTGAGGCAGTCATCTTCCTGGAGTATTGTTCACAGCACATTGCATGACAGCTGGCCTCCACAAAGCTACCTCTGGGTCACAAGGCTAAGCTAAGGGATTACAGGTTAAAGCATGAGAAGGAGTCTTACCTGTGGCTGAGCGTGGGTTATGGCTGTGTGGGTGCTACTCTGCACAAGAGGAAAATGGAGAAGTTTCCTTCCCTTTGTTGTAACCAAAACAATACAAACCATGAGGAGCAGTACAGAGGTCAGGCAGTGGGCAGTCACTGGAGAGCTTTGCTGGTCCTGGTACAAGGACAGGTTTGCCTAGGCTCCCATCTCACCAAAGCCTCTTCTCTGTGCAACATTTCTCTATTGGAGTTCGGTGCCACTGGACTGCAGGACCTGACCACATTCAATCAAACGTTGGCTGCTGTTCCCGTGACTAGATCTGCTTTTTACTTTTGGCATCTGCCTGGCCAGGCCCAGATTTCTCAATCCTGTTGGCACCAGGCCTGAGAGCTGATGCTCTTCCAGCCAGGGTGTATTCTCCACTGTGCCAGCTCCATCACTGGCTTGAGCTGGACTGAACTTAGCTATGGAGACTTCTGGGCACAGGACCTGCAGTGGTGTGACCTTCCACTGTGTCCAGGCCAGATGAGAGGACTGGCCCGCTTGCCCAAGCCCTCTTACCGCCAGGTGGGCCCCTACATTCCAACATTCATATTTCTGTTTTTATCTGTTTCCACACAAGCATTTTGCTTTTGCTCAGCATTTGTGTAAAGCAAATAAACTCAACTCTGATGGTCAGAAAATATGAGTCTGGCACTGCAGGAGATGTGGTGTCATTTTTGCAGACAGGACTTGCCTTTCTGAATGAGATGTGTGTCTAGAGAACAAGGAGGGCTTGACACTTGTAGCACAGTGGTTATGGTGCCAGCCACATACACCCAAAGTTAGCAGGCTCAAACCCAGCCCAGGTCTGCTAAAACAATGACAACTGCAACAAAAAGTAGCCAGGTGTTGTGGTGGGGGCCTGTAGTGCCAGCTACTTGGGAGGCTGAAGCATCTTAAGCCCAAGAGTTGGAGGTTGCTGTGAGCTGTGACACTATATCACTCTACCAAGGGCGACATAATAAAACTGTCTCAAAAAAATAAAAATAAAATAAAAATAACAAGGAGAACAAGTACCAGGCTGAAGACCTTTTTAGGGGGAGGAGGCAGATCTCACTCTGTCACCCCCAGTAGAGTGCCATGCTGTCATCATAGCTCACAGCAACCTCAATCTCTGCAGCTCAAGCAGTTCCCTTGCTTTGCCTCCCGAGTAGCTGGGGCTGTAGGCGCCCTCCATGTCACCCATCTAGTTTTTCTATTTTTCAGTAAAGATGGGGTCTCATTCTTGCTCATGATGGTCTCAAAACTCCTGAGCTCAATCTACCCACCTCGGCCACCCACAATGTTAAGATTACGGGCATGAGCCATAGAATACCTTTTTTTTTTTAGATAGAGTCTCACTCTATAACCCTCAGTAGGATTCCATGGCATCGTAACTCCCAGCAACCTCAAACTCTAAGGCTAAAGTTATCCTCTTGTCTCAGCCTCCCGAGTAGCTGGAACTACAGATGCGCCCGCTCAGCGCCTGGCTGTTTTTAGAGAAAGGATCTCACCCTTGCTCAGACCGGTCTCGATGAGCTCAGGCGATCTACCCACCTTGGCCTCACATAGTACTAGGATTAAAGTGTGAGCCACCTCTGAACACTTAAACTTTTTTTGAGACACAGTCTTACTTTGTCACCCCCACCCTGCCATAGAGTGCTGTGGTATCCTATCTCATAGCAACCGCCATTCTCTTGCCTCAGCCTCCCAAATAGCTGGGACTGCAGGCGCCCGCCACAACGCCTGGCTATTTTTAGAGATGGAGTCTGACTCTGGCTCAGGCTGGTGTCGAGCCTGTGAGCTCAGGCAATCTACCCACCCACCTTGACCCCCAGAGTCCTAGGATTGCAGGTGTGAGCCACCATAACTGACCTGAATGCTTGCTTTTATTTTATTTTTTAATTCATTTTTTGAGATAGAGTTTCACTATGTCGCCCTAGGTAGAGTGCTGTAGCATCACAGCTCACAGCAACCTCAAACTCTTGGGCTTAAGTGATTCTCTTGCCTCAGCTTCCCAAGTAGCTGGGACTACAGGCGCCCACCACAATGCCTGGCTATTTTTTGTTGCAGCTGTCATTGTTTTAGCAGGCCCAGGCCAAGTTCAAACCTGCTAGCTTCAGTGTACATGGCTGGCACCCACTGAGCTACAAGTGCCACCTGAACACTTAGTTTTAAATCGAAAATTATGGGTGTGGTTGGCTCATGCCTGTAATCCTAGAACTCTGGGAGGCCAAGGTGGGTGGATTGCCTGAGCTCACGAGTTTGAGACCAGCGCAAGCAAAAGCAAGACCCTGTCTCTACTAAAAACAGAAAAAACTGAGGCAAGAGGATTGCTTGAGTCCTAGTTGGAGATTGCTGTGAGCTATAACGCCACAGTATTCTACCCAAGGTGACAGCTTGAGACTCTGCCTAAAAAATATATATATAGGCTCGGTGCCTGTGGCTCAAGCGGCTAAGGCGCCAGACACATACACCTGAGCTGGTGGGTTCGAATCCAGCCCTGGCCGGCCAAACAACGATGGCTGCAACCAAAAAATAGCTGGGTGTTGTGGCAGGCACCTGTAATCCCAGCTACTTGGGGGGCAGAGGCAGGAGAATTGCTTAAGCCCGGGAGTTGGAGGTTGCTGTGAGCTGTGATACAATGGCACTCCACTCAGGGTGACAGCTTGAAGTTAAGTCTCAAAATAAATAAATAAATAAATAAAATATAGTTTGGCAATAACACCCTAAGACATAAGTCCCTGAAGTTTGAATCGCAGGATTTGTCCCTGAAGCAGTAGTACCACCTGAAGGCACTCATTCCTGTTTGTATTAAGAGTAAACTATTAGGACACCTCACTGGAAGTTCATCAGTGAGTGTTGGTCGGGTATTTGTTAGTACGTCCAGAAGCAGTTAATGTATGAAATATTCAGGACAGCCCCACAAGAGACTTCTCTCAAGTGTCTGCAGTACCAAGGTGGAGAATCTTCAGCCTCTGTTGAGTGCTCCGTTGATGTTAGCTCATCATCATCACAAAGTCCTGCAGGGATCACATCTTAGTAGCCAGAGTCTAGCTCAAATGACAGCCTGTGTGGCTCTGTCCTCAGACCATTACAGCACAGTGGAGGACGGTGCTCTGGTTAAAAGGCCAGGCTGCCCTGATACTCAGGAATTATGAAAGTATAAAGTATGTAATGACACGGAATTCCCAGAACAATGCATTTTGGAAATCAAGAACTCCCCTTAGGAGCTGTAAGGACCAGGAGCACATATCCCCAGTAGCTCCCTATTAAGCCTGGTCCCAGGATCCCTGAGGAGGGGAGGAAGGGTCGCTTGGTATAGCAGGCACCACCAACCTGAACTCCAGTCTCTGACACCATGGAACTCGCTGCTGCTTGTGCCCTTGACAAGGTGGGGATCAATGATGTGAACTCAGGGGCCCCAGGGCAGGAAAGGGCAGTAGCAGAGGATGGTTTTGATCCATCAACCTCTGGATTATGGGCCCACCATGCTTCTGCTTCACCCGCTCTGCTGGTCATGGCAACCTGTGCTGACCCGGACCGTGACCATCCAGCAGCTGGCCAGGGACACTAACGCATGAGTAACTGGCCACCAGCTGGGCCAGGCAAATGGCCAATTACAAATAAACTCCTCTCCTCCCGTCCCTTCTAAAACTCTCTGAATGCATCTCCATATCTGCCGTTAAAATGTTGGTCAGGTACAGTGGCTCATGCCTATAATTCCAGCAATTCAGGAGACTGAGGCAGACTTGAGCCCAGAAATTCAAGACCAACCCAAGCAACATAGCCTGTCTCTACAAAGAATTTTTAAAAATTAGCCAGGCATGATGCATGACCATAGTCCTAGCTACTCTGAAAATGAGGTAGAAGGATCCCAAGAGACCAGGAGTTTGAGGCTGTAGTGAAGTATGACTGCAGTACTGCACTCCAGCTTGGGCAACAAAGTGGAGACCCTGTCTCAGAAAAAAAAAAAAAAAATGTTGCCGGGCACAGTGGTGCACACTTGTAGTTTAGGCTACTTGAGAGGTTGAGTCAGGAGGTCGAGTTTGAAGCCATTGTGCACCGTGATCAGACCTGTGAGTAGTCACTGCACTGCAGCCTGAGGAACACAGCAAGACTCCACCTCCAAAAAAAAAAGTCAAAACATAACCTGTATAGCTCTAAGTGTCCATGTCCCTGAACGATGGTGACAGTTCTGTTTTGGTGATGGTGGTTGGGTTTCAGAAAGTAACAAAAACAGCATTTCTCCCATCAATTGAAAATGATTCTAATTCTAATTATTCTAATTATGAACAAATTATCCTTTCAATTCTCCTTTTCTCGACCTGCTTCTTCCCAGTGGCCAAGGAAGCCATTTCTTGCATTAAAAACTACTTCAATTAATGTGTCAAGAAATGATTGCTGCAATTCATTTTACAAGAAATTAATTTGAAGAAAAACATAAATAAAAGCCTACATTTTCAAAGAGGCATAAACTTACCCCAAGAAACATTATGGACATAAGTCCTTAGTAGGGGAAAGTCTGAATTAGTGTGAACTTACAAAGTCAGTGAAACCTGCAGTTGCAGATAGTAAAGTATCTTTTCTCTTGAACTAACAGAAGCATCAGGAAAAAGAATAAAATGTCTGAGATGAAATTAAAGAAGATGGCTGCAGCTAGTTTAATGAGTTATTTTTATGAGCAGCATTGAAGGTCAACAAGTTGTGAGCACCTCCAACACTGGGCAGTGTGAACTGTCAGTATCCAAAGGCCCAACAAGTAAGGGTGTGGTGCCCCTTATGCAGATCCTAGACCCTGTAAAGCTAGAGCTCATGATCTTCCTCAGAGCAGCATCAATGCTGCAAAGCCAAGAAAGAGCGGAGGAACACCCCAGCCTCCCTCCCTCTGCCCTCTCATTGGCTGCAGCCACTTAGCTCTCTGGTCTTCCGGCTTCCAGGTAAAAGAAAGGTGAAAGTGGATCTGGGTAACAGACATCCTAAAGCACTAAGGGAAACTACAACCCCAGATACCTGACCACCCTTGCCAGGAGCACTGGAGAACGAGGAGGCAAAGCCAAGGGGCAGGAAGTTCTGCAGTATCAGGGACACACCCGACAGGACAGGGAGCCGTCACAGCTCTGGCTCAGAACGTCAAGACAGACATGGTTGCGTTCAGGGCACACTCCCTGCACAGAACCCACAGGACTGTACTTCTTCCCCTTGGGGCGAAAGGCTCCTGCCCGGGTCGGATAAGTCCGGCCACACGGAATGCGAGGAACAGTTAAGAGGCGGAAGGGTGTCTGTCCTCTGGGAGAAGCGGTAGCCTCAAACGCCCCCAGTCAGCGGTTCACTGCCCGGCAGAGCTGTGTAACTCGATAAAACCAGCGTGGTGGACTGATGTCAAGGGGTGCAGTGGACTTCTCGGAACCGGCCCAGATTCGGGGAGAGATGCTCCTCACCGTGGAAAAGCCTAGTCAGGTGGATAAAGACACATACAGGTGCTGGTCAGAAACCTTCTCAGTAAAGCCTGTTTAATGGCCTCGGACTAAAACTGTCCCGGGCACACGAAGACCACGCGCGGCCACGCGGGCTCCTCTGCTCCTCAAGCCGGCGCGGCCCAGATCCCTGCTGGTGTTCCATCGACCAACTGCGAGTCCCAGGCTCATGACTGGTGGACCGCGACCGCCGGGCCTGCGCGGAGAACGCTGCCGCCCGCGCCTCCCACGCGAGGCCGCGGCCCACGGCCCACGGGGCGGCGTCGGCTCCTCGTCCAGGCTGGCTCGGCGCTTCTCTCCGGCCCCGCCTTCGGCTCCCGGAGAAATTCACCTCCCCAGGGGTAGGAGCAGCCGCCCGAGAACGGGGGACCCCAGACGCAGCAGGACGGCCGCGGGTCCCATGAGCGGGCGGTCACGTGGGCGGACGCCGCCGCCGCCGCCGCCGCCGCGCCTCTTGGGCACGCCCGTCTGAGCCTGCGCACAGGGTCGCGTGGGATCCGGGCGGGCGGCGCCGGGCCGGGCGGAGAAAGGACCCGGGCCTTGACGCTGACTGCCGGACGGCGCCTCTGTGTTGTGCGGTGGCCGGAGCCGCGCTGCCGCTACAGAGAGGCCAGGGACATCACTCGCTGTGTCCTCTAGCGGGCACAGGAAAGCTGCCTCTTGTTACCCACAGTGGGTGTGAGGATGGTGTGAAGGCGCGAGGCCGCGCGCGTGCGTGTGAAAGAGAGAAACCAGCCGGGCGTCGTGGCGGACGCCTGTGGTCCCAGCTACTCGGGAGGCGGAGACAGTTGAATCACTTGAGCCCGGGAGTGTTAGGTTGCTGTGAGCTGTGACGCAAGGGCACTCTGCCCAGGGGACAGAGTGAGACACTGTCTCAAAACAACAGAACCCCCGTCTTTTGAAGTTACCGCAGGGCCGCCTTGGCAGGTGTTTGTCGTCGGCGAGTCCAGGACTGGATTCCACTGGAGATCATTTTCCTCTGGCGGGAGGAATTTCCTTTAGTGTTTTTCTGAAGGCTGACTTCTTATGACATTCCTAGTTTTTGTTTACCTGAAAATGTCTTCCATTGCCTGTAATTTTTAAAGGGATTTTTCGTTAGATATTTAATTCTGATCTCAATGACTTTGCTTTACTTTTAGCATTTTACAGGTATAATTTGTCTTCTGTCTCCCATTGCTTTTTATTTTTATTTATTTATTTTTGGAGACAGAGTCTCACTATGTGGCCCTAGGTGGCGTCACAGCTCACAGAAACCTCCAGTTCTTGGGCTCAAGTGATCCTCTTGCCTCAGCCTCCCAAGTAGCTGGGACTACAGGTGCCCGCCACACCGCCCGGCTATTTTTAAGTTATAGTTGTCATTTTTTGGCAGGCCCGGCTGGGCTCGAACCCACCAGCTCCCGTGTATGTGGCTGGCAACCTAGCCGCTGAGCTACTGGCTCTGAGCCTCTCCCATTGCTCTTGGTGAGTCAGCTGTCATTCTCACTGCTGTCTCCATCAATATGTCTGTTTTTGTCTCCTTTTAGAACTTTTTTTATTGTTGGTTTTCAGTAGCTGGACTATGATACACCTCCATGTATTTTCCATTGAATTGATAAATCTTTTGAAGGTTTGGCTGAACTGTTTAGATATCTGGGTTGGCATAGTTTCATCAATTTGTAACCTTCTTACATATTATTGCTTTAAATATTTCTTCTCTTTAAACTTAACTTTCTTACCTCCTTTTAGAAGTCCAGTTTTACACACATTTGACCATTTGATCTTGATCCACAGTTATCTAATATTTTTGTTTTTTTTTTTTTTCGTTGTTCTGTTTTCTCTCTGTATTTTGATTCAGATATTTTCTGCTGATGTGATTTTGAGTTGAAAAATCCACTCTTCAGTAGTACCCAGTCTGGTGTTTAGCCAATTACATGAATTCTCCATTTCAGATATTTCAGTTTATCCTCTACACTAGTAAAGTTTACACACCCTTGCTCATAAAGCCCTTACTTGCCTTTCTGGGGTCTCAGCTGAGTTCTGGATTGCACCAAGATCTTTTACCTTTACTACATCTCCCAGTCCTGTGAAACCTTTGCAACCTCTTTTCACCTACAATCAGAAGCAGTTCAAAGAACTTTAGGTTGCTGTAATAAAACTTCTCTACTATTACTTATTTATACATATACATTCTTGGAAAAAAGGGATACTATTGCTTCTGTACCGTGCCTCATTGTAGCAATAATTACTTCTCATCAGTAGATACATGAACTAATTGTCAGGAAAAAAAAAAGCCCCACACATGCTAGTAAAAATAGATCTCCAATATAATTCAACTTTTTAGTCTTGATCAAAATTTACATGCATTTATGTTGCTTTGGCCAATTATGTGCTAGTAACAGTTGTAAGACTAATTCAGTCTAGGAGCAATTTTTTTTTGAGACAGAGTCTCACTATGTCACCCCTAGTAGAGTGCTATGGTGTCACAGCTCACAGCAACCCCCAACTCCTAGGCTAAGGTGATTCTCTTGCCTCAGCCTCCCAAGTAGCTAGGACTACAGGCACCTGCCACAACCGAGGCTATTTTTTTTGTTGTAGTTGTCATTGTTGTTTTGCAGGCCCAGGCTGGGTTCAAACCTGCCAGAATCAGTGTATGTGGCCGGTGCCCTAACCACTGAGCTGCGGGTGCGGCGCTTAGGAGAAATGTTTTTATCATGAGAGAAGTTCATAGGAAATTATAAATTAAATGTACGTATGTATGTATGTATGTATGTATGTGTATATATGCATTTTACACATCCATAACTAATCTATATCTCCTGGAAAAAAAGGGTCATCAGTTGTGTTCAAGCATAAACACATTGCATTTAGAATAAAATTTGTGTGGTAATTTCAATGAGTTCAGAAGAAAAAATGATTGTTCACCAAGATATCACTCGTATACTTATAAAACACAGGATGATCGGTTTTAGATCATTCTAGGATTTTTTTATACATTTAAGGAATGATACCCTGGTTTTATTTTAAAAGTCAGTATTTACAATATTTGGGAAATTACATCCATTGCAACTATTTAAACTTGTGGGGGCTTACAGATTTTCACAATATTAATTTATTGGGTACTCATGCAAAAAATATCTGAGGATCATGGGTCCAAGCTAATTTTTCTATAGCTTGAATCATGAGTGACACATAACGAATATCTTTTAACTCAGTTTTGTCCCCTAAAACACACACTGCAAACAGGCTGCTGTTTTTTTTTTAAAATCGGATCATGTTACTCCTGTGCTCTAAATGCCCAGTGGCATTTCACTCAGCAGAGTCTGGAAGTCCGGGGTGTGTAGAAGGATGCCTCTGCAACCCAAGAACATTTCTGCCTCAGGGTCCCGCCTGGAGCTCTTTTCGCAGAGGTTGGCTCACCTCCTTCCGGCCTAAAGGCAAATATCGCCTCTTCCTCCACCTTTGCTTCTCTTGGTCACCCCCTCTTGACAGCACCTGCTGCTCTTTCTGCTGTGCGTTTATTGACGTGTACATGAGTTCCCCGCCAGACACCAGGCAGCCCCTGGGGCCCTAGTGCCCACGGTCGACCCAGGACACCGGGGCCCCACGGACACTGAGCCCGCCCTGACTTCCGCGGCCCTGGCACGGAGCCCTGAGACTGTCCATGTGGAGTCAGCGCCCGCGGACCCGCGTGGGCTTTGCTCTCTGCTGCAGGCCTTTGGCGGGGGAGAGAGCTCATGATTATTCTTTACAGTGGTTAAAACACTAACTTTTAATACTGTCAGGGTCTAACTGCCTAACATCCCAAATACCCCTTAAAAAAAGTGGTGCCCACCATGAGGGCGACACGTCTCGGCAGTGTCCCCGGGGAGGCGGTGAGCCTAAAGGTTGGTCGCCGCCCGCGTCCGCGGAGCCGTCCGCCCGTCCGCCTGCGGCAACCTCAGCCCCGGCCCAACCAGGCCCCGCCGCCCGCCGCCCCCCGCCCCCCGCCGCCGCCCCAATCCCGCGCCAAATCGGGTTTCAGTCCCAGGTTTTCGCGCCGCCCAGAGCCCGGTCTGCGTCGGGGCGTCGCCGCGGGACGTGCTGGCGCTCGGCGATGCGTGCCTCGCCATTGGTCGGCTGCGGTAGCCCCACTGCCGTGCTCCACCCTCATTGGTCGAAGCGGCCGTCCGTCGGCCCAGTTCGGGTCCGGCGCGCCGGCTGGGTGGCGCGGCTGCGCGTGCTCCCGCCCCTCGCTCCGCTCGCTCGTTCGCCGGCCGGCGGCCTCGGCTGGGCCTCGCTGCGGAGCGCGGCGCCCGACCTCCCGCCTGGGCCTCGGCCCGCGCCACCCGCGCCCGCGCCGAGCGGCCGGCGGGCCCTCACGCAGGCCGATGGCGGCGGCCGCGGCGGCGCTCTCGGGCGTGGGCCCCCCACCTGCGGGCGGCGCGGCCGGGGGCGGCGGGGCCGGGGGCGGCGGGTCCCCACCGGGCGGCTGGGCCGTGGCGCGCCTCGAGGGCCGCGAGTTTGAGTATCTGATGAAGAAGCGCTCCGTGACCATCGGGCGCAACTCGTCACAGGGCTCGGTGGACGTGAGCATGGGGCACTCGAGCTTCATCTCCCGGCGCCACCTCGAGATCTTCACGCCCCCGGGCGGCGGCGGCGGCCATGGCGGGGCGGCCCCCGAGCCGCCGGCCGCGCAGCCCAGGCCCGACACGGGCGGAGACTTCTACCTGCGCTGCCTCGGCAAGAACGGCGTGTTCGTGGACGGCGTGTTCCAGAGGCGCGGGGCGCCGCCGCTGCAGCTGCCGCGCGTGTGAGTGGCCGCCTGCGGGCGGGGGCGGGGTCTGCGGCCTGGCGCGCCGGGCGGGGGCCGGACAGCGACCCCAGACCCGCACGGTCCCCGCCCCTGGGACTCGAATCATAAGCTCCCCGCCGAGTCGTTGTCGGGGCCCACGGCACGACTCCCAACCCACATCCCGAGTGTCCCGCGACGACCGGGACCGGACCCGGGCCCCACCCCCGGCCGGGACTCACGCGACCCCGCCCACCGCCCAGACCTGCGGTCGGGAGGGATTAAACCTCGTCGTCCCCACCTGCCAGCACCGGACCCAGAGCCTGACTCTAGGCGGAGAGGAATTAGACCCGATCCCACCCAAGACCCACTCCCTCGAGTCTCTCCTCTGCCCCCCATGACCAGAGCCCAGACCCATGCCCGTCAGAACCAGCTGGGTCCCAGCCGTATCCCAGACCGGGGTGTTGGTCTTGACCCAGACCACAACCCCCAGCGGGGACGTGGAGCACGGTCCCCTCGGCCCCCACCCGGCAGGTGCAGTCTCCCAGGCCTTTGCCGTCCCAAAATTAGAGAGCCGCGTGCGCCCGGGCGAGGGATTTGGGGACTCTGTTCTGGGCGTTTGCGTGGTTGGTTGTTCCTAGCCAGCAGGTAGGTCGTAGTGAACAGAAAGGTTAAAATGTGTGTATTTGCCCCAAACAAAAATCTGTGTCTTAACTGATAAAGGGTTGTCTGATACTTTTGGTTCACGGTTTCAGAGTTAAATACTTCCAAGAGTGCTGTGTTTTGACTCCCCCCCACCATGTTTTTGGTAACGTGAAAGTTGAAAGTCTTCAAATAGGATAAATTTTAAATCCATGCCCTGAGCCTTAAAATTTTGGAAAAATAGATACTCAACAAAAACTTTTTTTAAAAGACAGTCAATGATTTAGAAATTATTACTTGATGTAAGGTCGAAGTGGGCCTGAGTCCTGCTGCAAAACCAATCAGCTTGTTCCTGTGATTTTTTTTTTTTTTATGACGTTATCATTTACTCTTCATGAAAAACAAACCTGTTTAGGAAATGCTAGTTATTCCTCAGGGGTTCATTTCTATCTAGATATTGCAAATACAGCTCTTGTACACATACTGGTATTTTTAACTGCATTTGGTTGTTGGGAGATGCTGGGAAGAGCTGTGTTGTTTGATTGTGTGTGTGTGTGGGGGGGCACACATGCTGTGCTGTTGCTTAGATAGCCAGGGAAAGGTGTACCAGCTTATTCCTTAAACCTTGATAGCAGTATTTTAAAGACTATTACTTTCAAAGCAAAATGCTAAAATCAGTGGTAGGGACCTAACGGTTGCCTTTTAATCTAGCAGTTTGTTGTTTACCGAAAACTCAATGTCACAGCAAAGGATATTATATGTTTACTCTGAAATTTTTGAGTTAAAAAAAAATCTCTTGTGCCTGTGGCTCACTGGGTAGGGCACCGGCCCTATACCAAGGGTGGTGGGTTCAAACCCAGCCCTGGCCAAACTGCAACAAAAAATATAGCTGGGGGTTGTGTCAGGCGCATGTAGTCCCAGCTACTTGGGAGGCTGAGGCAAGAGAATTGGCTAAGCCCAGGAGTTGTAGGTTGCTGTGAGCTGTGACACCACTGCACTCTACTGAGGGCAATAAAGTGAGACTCTGTCTCAAAATAAATAAATAAATAAATAAATATTAAATTAAAAAAACTTTTTATTACCGTTTGGTCAGATCACTTGTGTTGAATTGAGTTCTGCACATGCCAACTTGGTAAACATGGAAATTAATTGACCCTTCAGTGAGGGAGTGAGCACAATTCTGAGCCTTACGGAGGAGATAAGTAGGAAGAGGGGTGAGATGGAGGCCAGGCCTCTGACTTTCACCTCCAACTTGTGCGCAGGGAAGTGGCCAGTGGCGTCCAAAGCGTCCAAACCTGGACTTGATATAGACCTGGTAACCCAAGGGGGTGGCTTTTTTTACAGAAGAGATTTTGGTGTTTGTTCCTTGTGAATTCACTGATCACCTCATAGGCTATTTCAGCACCTGCCATTCTATAAAACATCATTTCCACTTTTTTTTTTTTTTTTTTTTTGAAACAGAGTCTCACTTTACTGCCCTTGGTACAGTGCCGTGGCTTGATAGCTCACAGCATCCTTAAACTCTTGGGCTCAAGTGATTCTCTTGCCTCAACCTCCCAAGTAGGTGGGACTACAGGTGCCTGCCACAAAGCCTAGCTATTTTTAGAGACGAGGTCTCCCCCTGACTCAAGCTGGTCTCAAAATCCTGAGCTCAGGCAGTCCACCTGCCTTGACCTACCAGAGTGCTAGAATTACAGGCATGAGCCACCACGCCTGGCCCATTTCCACATTTTTGGTGTAGGGTAGTAACACATACAGGTTAACAGAATGACCTCTAAATTGTACTATAATTGGTACTGGTGAAAAGTAGATAAATTGTTTTAAGAATATATTTCTTCAGTTTAAGGTTAGCATTCAAATTAATAAGTTTTTTAAGTTTCTAGGACTCTGGGAGGGCGAGGTGGGTGGACTGCCTGAGTTCACAGGTTCGAGACCAGCCTGAGCCAGAGCAAGACCTTGTCTGTAAAAATAGCTGGGCATTGTGCCTGTAGTTCCAGCTACTTAGGAGGCTGAGTCAAGAGAATCGCTTGAGCTTAAGAGTTTGGGGTTGCTGGGCGGCGCCTGTGGGGTAGGGTGCTGACCCCATATGCTGGAGGTGGTGGGTTCAAACCCAGCCCCAGCCAAAAAAACTGCAAAAAAAAAAAAAAGAGTTTGGGGTTGTTGTGAGCTGTGACACCATGGTACTCTACCAAGAGTGACAAAGTGAGACTCTATCTCAAAAACAAACAAACAAACAAAAAAAAAGCATGAGACCTGGTCTCTACTAAAAATAAAAAGAAAACTAGTTGGGCATAGTAGCAGGCACCTGTAGTCCCAGCTTCTTGGAGGCTGAGGCAGGCGTATCTCTTGAGCCTAGGAGTTTGAGGTCGCTGTGCTTTAGCCTGGGCAATAAGAGTGATACTCTGTCTCAAAAAAAAAAAAATTAAGTTTAAAAATCAAATCAAGTATATAAGCTTTAAAAGCACATGTAATTTAGAGTATGCAGAAGCTGAAATCTTGCTAATGCATATTCCATATTTGTGTATTAACTTCCTTATTTTTATCTTTTTGTAGAGAGAGGGTCTTACTTTGTTGTCCCGGTTCTGGCCTCAAGCAGTCCTCTCACCTCAGCCTCCTAAAATGCTGAGGTTACAGGCATGAGCCACTATGCCCAGCCCTGCCTAATTAATCCAGAATCACTATAGGTTAAAAAATATGGCAACTCATAGTTGGTCTCTTATTTGAACCATGATGATTTTATTTCAATAACAACTTTAATTGTGAATTTGTATTAAGACTTCACAGAATTTGGAAGAGTATGTAAGAAGTTTAGGTTTAAGCTGTGGTTTTAGTGTATCATTGAGACACTGAATAATGATTTGAAAGGAAGAGAGAAAGATGAGGACTGTGATCCTGTTCTTGGCTGTCGTATTTTAAAATTTTGGTAGGATGTTAATACAAGTGCCTTTTCTTTCTTTCTTTTTTTTTTTTTTTAATTTATCAAGACAGAGTCTCACTTGGTCACCCTTGGTAGAGTGCTGTGACATCACAGCTCATAGCAACCTGCAAGTCTTGGGCTCAAGTGATTCTCTTGCTTCAGCCTCCTTAGCACAGCTCATAGCAACCTCCAAGTCTTGGGCTCGAGTAATTCTCTTGCCTCAGCCTCCTTAGTAGCTGGGACTATAGGCGCCTGCCACAACACCCAGCTATTGTTTTTTTGTTTCGCAGACTGGGCCTGGTTCAAGCCCACCAGCCCCAGAGCATGTGGCCGGCACCCTAACCACTGAGCTATGGGTGCCCAATACAAGTGCCTTTTGCACAGTGGTTGGTGAGTGCCAGGGCCAGTGTGAGCAGGTGCATTAGCATGTGTGGTTTTCCAGAAAACAAGTAATTTCTGGAAGTCCTTACTTTTCAGCCAGTTATGGATCGTTTTCTTTTCTGAGAGCTGCTAACTCGCTGGCAGCACAAATGTTACTGGGACCACAGGGTGGGCTCTGTGGGGGCTTCTGGAGGTGGGCAATAGGGGTGGCCTCACAGGAGTGGCTGGGCCTGTAGCCTGGTGCTGGAGAATGGGCAGTAAGGCTGGGACCTTAGGGTAGGTTGTGGCCCTGCTGGAGCTCCGGGTTTGCCTGGGCCTGGAGGGGAATTCTTTCTTTGATCAGTGACAGAGTGAAGAATGTTCTCTTTGAGGACAGAGTCCTTGTTTGTCAAAGGGCCTGTTCTGGTGTCTAAGACCAGTAAAGTGTTTTAGAAAGATCAATCTGACAGGAATGTGTAGGTTTGTTGCTGTTGCTCTTGTTGCATGGTAGCAAACTAAGTATAATTTTTAAATAAAAATAAGCAACTTAGTAGTTTAGATTTTAAGTTAAATTTGATACATTTTTGATGAGTAAGATCCTAGAATATCTAAAAGCCATACATACCGTAAATAGAAGAAGTTGAATTTACTATTGCCCTAGACTATTAATGTACAAAAACTAAAATTGTATTTATTTAGAAAAATGATCCTTATTCCTGTGCCAGATTAACTGCCTGTCAGGTCTGTCTGTTGATATTAATAATTTAATACTTTCTTACCTGGCACATTTTAACCTGCAAATTATGTTTGGTAATGTATCTGAAGATGTGTCCATTAAATCAGAGGTAGTGTCCATTTAGGTGTGGACTGTAGAGGGTAAGCAGATAAGCTCTGGAGTTTTCGAGATGGAGACTCCAAGAAACAAATTGAAGTAACTCACAATGGTTTGGTCCTACTCAAAAAGGATCTGGGTTTACCAGAAAGGAGGAAGTAAGGAGGTTGCCAGGGCAGTCAGGAAGTTCTGGGCACCCTCCAGGGCTGTGGTCTCCAGGATGAGGAAGAAGGCTGCTGGCTGGAGAGGGGAGTAGGGGCTTGTGTGAGGGAGGGTGGGTGGAGGTGAGATGGGGGTCAGGAGGAGTGGAAACCTGCTGACCACCAAGAGCCCACAAGGAAGATAGAGCTCCTAGTGGGAAAAAATAAAATTTCAGGACCTGAACAAAGCTGGTCAGAACAGAGCCACTAGGAAGGTCTGTCGTGTTTTCTTATTTATGGGCTGCTAGGTTGGCTGAATTCCGTAACTTTTCTTGACAGATTTGCAGGTAGAACTGAGAGCCAGGGTCCAGGATCCAGGAATTGGCCATGTGTTGTTATGAAAAGCAGATTCTTAGCAGAGGGGCACATGCTGCTTTGCACATAAAGATTGCTCAGTGCACAAATTATAACTTTAATGACTACTGTGTATTTTTTCTTTAAAAGCTATAATGTGCACTCGTTTGGCAAATCAAGATACATTTTTATCAGTGAATTTATAGACACTGGGAACAGGGTGCAGCTATCGTTACTTTTAAGTTAAAAACCCAGCAACCACCTTGCTTCTACTTGACCCACTGTTCAGTAGTTCTTCCAGTGGTAAAGCTCAGAGGGCTTATTTTAATAATGTTTACTTAATGAGTAGTTCAGGATGTTTTAGATTAAAAAATAATTTTAATTTCAAGCACACTTTGAGAAAGAAGCCTGTAGTGGTGGCTGGGGCCTGAGTGTCAGTCTCACCTCGTGTGACACGGCGCCACCTTTGGTAGACATCAGGGTCTGCATCTGTTTTGTCCATCATAGTGTCCTTAGCAGGTTGCTTGGGGCCTGATACATGGGGCCCGTGACGGTCTAAAGTGTGACTGCCACTAGCAGGATGACAGAAAACGTGATACAAAGGGAGAAGTATTCCAAAGGGCAAGCTTGCTCACATCACCCACACACCTGAACACGTGTGTGCACTAAATTGATTGAAGGCTTCTTGGAAGTAATGAGTGTAGTTTGAAGTTTCTGCATGGTCCATCAGGGCCTGAGGATAAAGACAGGCTGTGGGTCATGGCTGGCATTTCCCAGGGCCAGCCAGGTCCTGGGAGAGGTCCATATGCTGGTGCCTTTGTACCCACAGCCACCCTTCTCAGCTTGCTTACAAATCTGCTGCTTACAATGGAAAAGGGAGTGCCTCTGCTGGGAAGGAGGCAGAGACACTGGTTTACATTTAGGGTCTTGCTGTCTGATTGGAAGCGTACTTGTTCATTAATACTTTATACCTTTGACGGCACTGTTATTTTAGAATTGAATATTTCCAGTAGAAGAACTTAGCAGCTCACAATATACTATTTTCCTTTTTTTGAGATTATGAAAAAATGGTTTTTTAAAGAGATTAGGTCTTGCTATGTTGTCTAGGCTGGTCTTGAACTCCTTGGCCTTAAACAGTTCACCCATCTCAGCCTCCAGAGTAGCTGGGATTATAGACATTGAGCTGCTATGCCCAGCTGTTTTCTAATTTCTTTTCTTTTCTTTTCTTTTTTTTTTTGAGACAGTCTCATTATGTTACCCTCAGCAGAATGCTGTGGTGTCACAGCTCACAGCAACCTCCAGCTCCTGGGCTTAAGTGATTCTTTTGCCTCGGCCTCCCAAGTAGCTGGGACTACAGGTGCCTGCCACAATGCCCAGTTTGTTTTTTTTGTTTTTTTTTGAGACAGAGCCTCAAGCTGTTGTCCTGGGTAGTGTGCTGTGACATCACAGCTCACAGCAACCTCCAACTCCTGGGTTCAAGGCATTCTCCTGCTTCAGCCTCCTAGGTAGCTGGGACTACAGGCGCTAGCCACAATGCCCGGCTATTTTTTGGTTGCAGCGGTCATGCTTGTGGGGTGGGCCCAGGCTGGATTCAAACCCACTAGCTCAGGTGTATGTGGCTGATGCCTTAGCCACTTGAGCCACAGGCACCAAGCCAATGCCCAGCTATTCTTTGATTGTAGTTGTCATTGTTATTTGGTAGGCCTGGGCTGGGTTTGAACTCACCACCTCTGGTGTATGTGGCTGGTGCCCTAGCTGCTGAACTATAGACGCTGAGACTGCCCAGTTTTATTAAAAAAAAAAAAAAAAAAAAAATTTTTTTTTTTTTTAAAATATAGAGATAGAGTCTCACTTGTACCGCCCTTGGGTAAAGTGCCATGACATCACACGGCTTACAGCAACCTCTAACTCTTGGGCTTATGCAATTCTCTTGCCTCAGCCTCCCAAGCAGCTGGGACTACAGGCGCCCGCCACAACGCCCGGCTATTTTTTTGTTGCAGTTTGCCTGGGGTTGGGTTTGAACCTGCCACCCTTGGCATATGGGGCCGGCGCTCTACTTACTGAGCCACAGGCACTGCCCTTAAAACATTTTTTAATTTATATTTTTCGAAATAGGGTCTTGGTTGCAGGGCAGGGTGCAATGGCACAATTATAGATCATTGCAATATTCAAACTCCTGGGCTTAAGTGATTCTCCCCCATAGCTTCCTGAGAAGCTAGGACTACAGGTGTGTGCTCCCATGCCTGGGAGACAAGGTCTCTCAAAGTTGCCCAGGCTGGCCCTGAATTTCTGGGCTCATACTGTCCTCCCACCTGAGCCTCCAGAATAGCTGAGATTATAGGCATGAGTCCTGTGCCTGGTTATTTCTTTCTTTTCTTTTTTTGGCTACATTTTTATTAAAGTCTTAACAAACTATATGTACTTCAGAAACTTTGGCCACTGTTTCTTTCTGAGAGACAGTGAGAACTTGAAGGTAAGCTCCCCTGTGAACCTTGACTGTTACCCAGCTCCTTTCCAGGGTCACCCCCTAGGAGTGGTAGGTAATGTGTCATCCTTGAAACTGTCAGTCCCAGGGAGTAAAAAGGGGCTTCTCGGTGTCTGAGGCACTTTCTGACCTGCTTTCTCATTGCTGGGGCTGTAATTCACTTTCTCCCACAACTTTCTCCCTGAGCATGGTCTTCCTCTTTCTCCTCTTGGTCTCCCAAGGCAGAGACCAGTCCCATACGTTAGTGTACCCATTGGTACATGTTGGGAATGTGTGCCCGTTAGCTGCTGATTTAGCATTACTGTTGTGTGTGGTTTTCAGGTTCTGGTCATCATGTGAGGGTTCTAGCAGACATTGTGTCCCACTCACCAGCAGGTCTGTCTGGCTGTAGAAGCACAGCACAGCATCGTGCACACGTGGTGGAATTGTTCCAGAAGATGGTACTGTGGGAGTAACAGATTTTTTCATTGTGAAAAAATTCACATTAGCCATTCTTGGCTAAGGAGAAAGGGGTTTGGGTTTTGTTTTTTTTTTTTTTTAATGAAGAAAAGAGGGTTTCTAAATTAGAAAGCTCTTAATGAACCCTAACCCTAGTTAGCATGTTGGATAGTATTCTTATCTGTTTAACATTTTTGTGTGGTTCTTGTTTTATGTTTGGTTTTTGGAGCAGTTTATAATATTTTAAATAATAGCAGTGTAGTAAGTCAACTATCACACTTTTTCCATGAGGGATTTTTGAATTTGCTAATGAAATACAATACCCATAAGGCATGTTTAAGGCAAGCATTGCAGTCTCGATGATTTGAAGCAGGCTTTGTGCACCCTCACAAGGGGTTACCTCTGTCATCCCAGGTGCACAGAGAGGCAACACCCAGCCTAGAGCCACAGCCTTGGAGGCGTTGCTTGTCCTAGTGGGTGTCAGTTTAGAGTGTGTTGGGTTTTGTATGCCTCAGTTGATCTGACAGGAATGGGGGAAATGCTCTGCTGAGAGCTCCATAGGATTTTTAGATAGTATTTGGGTTTTGCTGCAGTTTGTCATTTGAGATTGAATGCTTGCATGCTTTGTCCAGGGCAAGGTATTGAAATACAATAGTGGTTCTCATTAGGGTGAGTCTGTTCCCCTCCCCTGCCTGGAACATGTGGCAGTGTCTGGAGACACACTTGGTTGGCGCAAACTGGGAGGGCTGGTGTTAATACTCCATGGTTACAGAAAGTAAGCAGCCCAGCGTCAGCAGTGGAGTGGAGACCCTGCTGCACAGTAATCTTGCAGTTGGTGAAATGCGAGTGTCACTCTTGGCCCTACTAATGGTGAGTTTGATAATTTTTTTTAACCAATGGTACTTGCTCGGCTGGGCACCATGGCTCACACCTGTGATCCCAGCACGTTGGGAGGCTGAGGCAGGTGTATCTCTTGATGTTATAAGTTGAAAACCAGCCTGAGCAAGACTCCATCTCTACTAAAAATAGAAACACCAACCAGGTGTTATGGCAGGTGCCTGTAGTCCCAGCTACTCAGGAGGCTGAGGCAGAAGGATCACTTGAGCCCAGAAATTTCAGGTTGCTGTGAACTATGATGAAGCTGGGCACTAGACACTAGTCGAGTGTTTGAGAGACTGTCTCAAAAAGAAAAAAATAAAAAAAGGTGCTTGCTTAAAGCCTTTATGCTACCAAAGCATTTGTTCAAATTAAACTGAAATCACTTTTTCTAAAACGCTGAAACCTGAGGGTGGAGAGACTTCAGGTGGAACCACTGGGTGATTCCCTCCCTTTGCACCTTTGAGAAGAATGCAAAGTGCTGGGCTCAGCACCCATGCTCAGTGTGTAGGGCACCAGCCTCATGCACTGGGGCTGGTGGAATCCAGTCCATCTTGGGCCTGCCAAACAACAATGACAACAACAATGAAATAGCCGGGCATTGTGGTGGGTGCTTATAGTTTCTGCTACTTGGGAGGCTGAGGCAAGAGAATCTCTTAAGCCCAAAAGTTTGAGGTTGCTGTGAGCTGTGACGTCACTGCACTGTACCCAGGGCTACATGGTAAGACTCTGTCTCAAAAAAAACAAACAAAAAAAAAAAAAAAAACAGAAGACCGCAGAGTGTTTTTTTCTCTGGATTTTTCTCTTAAGTTTTATCTCTGGATCTGAGAAGATTCATTTCAGCTCTGTAAGTCAGTGGTAACCTAACACTCTTCTGCTTATATGTTCTTAGCCATGTTAATTGACTTTAGTTAGATTGATACAAATATTCTGGAAACATTTATGTTTAATGGGGGGAAAACCCTGAGTTATAGCTAAGTTGTTGCAGTTTTTGTGTTCCTGCTTCCATTGGAGAATTAATTCCATTGGAGAATTAAATGATGTCATTGTCATCAAAGCTCCTCCTTAAAAGGTGCAGTCTGTGATACGGTTTTTTGGTGTTTAGTCACTAGTCATTGACAGTAAAAAAACTTAGTCTTTTAATTTTTTTTTTTTTTCATTTTTTAAAGAGAAGAGTCTTGCTCTGTCATCCAGGCTGGAGACCTTTGGCATAATCAAAGCTCTCTGCAGCCTCGAACTCCTGGGCTCAAATAATCTGGGATTATAGGTGTGAGCCACTGTGGCAGGCCTGTTGGTGAATTTTTTTTTATATAGACTTCTAAATTTGGATTTGGTAAATAGTGTCCATAGGAAGTAGTTTCAAATGGTCATATGTCAGATAAGTCAAATTCACTCTTTGATTTTACATTTCCCACTACTTTTCTTCTTTTTATTGATTATAGACAAAACAAAGTGGCTTTTTTGTTTGTTGTTTATTTTTGTGCAGTCGTGGCTTGCTTAATGATGGGGATCATTCTGAGAAATGCATTGCTAATTGTGACATGTGTGATCATCACAGTGTGTGCTCACACACACCTGAATGGTATAGGCTACTGTACCCCTGGGCTATGCACAGTAAGCTACACCATTCTTTTTTTTTTTTCTTTTCTGAGACAGAGCCTCAAGCTGTCACCCTGGGTAGAGTGCTGTGGCGTTACAGCTCACAGCAACCTCCAACTCCTGGGCTCAAGCGAGTCTCCTGCCTCCGCCTCCCAAGTAGCTGGGACTACAGGCGCCTGCCACAACACCTGGCTAGTTTTTGGTTGTAGCCATCATTGTTTGGCGGGCCTGGGCTGGATCCAAACCCACCAGCTCAGGTGTACGTGGCCTTCGCCTTCGCCACTTGAGCCACAGGTGCCGAGCCAGTTACATCATTCTTGTATCTGTCTTATAAACCTGTTACTGAATGCTGTAGGCAGTATTTTTTAGATACACAAGTATTTCTGCATCCAAACATAGAAAAGGTACAGTAAAAATGAGATACAAAAGACCAAAAAAAGAACAGGCACATCTATATAGGGCACTTACCATGAATGGAGTTTGCAGTGCTGAAAGTTGCTCTGGGTGAGCCAGGGATTAAGTGCTGCATGAATGTGAAGGCCTAGACATTACTGTGCACTGTTGCAGACTTTTATGAAATTACTGTACCTGTTTTCTTGTTGCAGTTGTCATTGTTTAGCTGGCCCGGGCCAGTCTTGAACCCACCAGCCGTGGTACATGTGGCTTATGCCGTAGCCATTATGCTATAGGCACCAAGCCTCTTTTTTTTATTTCTTGGCAGTTTTTTTATTTTTTATTTATTTATTTATTTTTTGGCGGGGCTGGGTTTGAACCTGCCACCTCTGACATGTGGGGCCAGCGCCCTACTCCTTTGAGCCAACAGGCGCCGCCCTGTTTTTATTTTTTTGAGACAGTCTTACTTTATCACCCTCAGTAGAGTGCCTTGGCTCAGCAACCTCAAACTCTTGGGCTCAGGTAATCCCCTTGCCTCAGCCTCCCAAGTACCTGGGACTATAGGCACCTGCCGCAATACCTGGCTATTTTTAGGACAAGGTCTGTCTCTGGCTCAGACTGGTCTCAAACTCATGAGCTCAGGCAATCTATCCACCTCAGCCTCCCAGAGTGCTAGGATTAGAGGTGTGAGCAACTGCGCCTGGCCAGTTTTTCTGTTTTAGTAGAGACAAGGTCTTGCTCTTGCTAAGGCTGGTCTCAAAACTCCTGAGCTCTGGCTTGGCGCCAGCCACCTACACCAAGGCTAGCAGGTTCGAACCCAGCCTGGGCCTGCTAAAACAATGACAACTGCAACAACAACAACAAAATAGGCTCAGTGCCCATAGCACAATGGTTATGGCGCCAGCCACATATACTGAGGGTGGCGGGTTTGAATCCAGCCCGGGACAGCTAAACAACAATGATAACTGCAACAACAACAGTAATAGCCAGGTGTTGTGGTGTATGCCTGTGGTCCCAGCTACTTGGAAGGCTGAGGCAAGAGAAACGTTTAAGCCCAAGAGTTGGAGGTTGCTGTGAACTGTGACATCAGGGCCCTCTGCTGAAGGTGACATAGTGAGACTCTGTCTCAAAAAAAAAAAAAAAAAAAAAAGCCAGGCATTGTGGTGGGCACCTGTAGTCCCAGCTACTTGGGAGGCTGAGCCAAGAGAATCGCTTGAGCCCAAGAGTTTGAGATTGCTGTGAGCTGTGATGCCAAGGCACTCTACCCAAGGTGACAAAGTGAGACTCTGTCTCAAAAAAATAAAAACAAACTCCTGAGCTCAGATAATTCTCCCACCTTGGCCTCCCAGAGTGCCAGGACTACAGGTGTGAATCACTGTGCCCGGCCTAAAAATATATTTTTTACTATTTCTATTCTATAAATTCTTTCTGTTTAAATTTATTTCTTCACTCTTCAAACTTTTTTTTGTTGTTGTTAAAAATGACAAAAACACCCCGAAGCTTGTACAGGGTCAGAATCATCAATATCACTATCTTGTTACCTTCACATCTTGTTTCATTGGAAGGTCTTGGAGGCAATAACATGCCTGGAGCTGCTATCACCTATGCTAACAATGCCTTTTGGATAACTCCTGAAGGACCTGCCCGAGGCTGTTTACAGTTAACTTTTTTTTTTTTTGCAGTTTTTGGTCGGCCCAGAGTTTGAACCAGCTACCTCCAGTATATGGTGCTGGCGCCCTACTCCTTTGAGCCACAGGCACCGCCCTACAGTTAACTTTTTTATATATAAGTAGGAATACACTCTAAAATAAGATAAAAAATATAGTATATGCATAAACCAATAACAGTAATTTATTGTCACTAGTAAGTACTGTACACTGTACGGACCTGTGCTGTGCTATACTTTCACATGACTGGCAGTACAGTGGTGCAGCCAGCATCACCATGAACAAGGGAGTGATACATCATCCTGTGATGTTGCCGGGGCCTAGGAATTTTTCAGCTTCATTATTATGGGACTATTGTCAAATTATATGTGGATTGTTGACCACATCGTAATGAGGCGCTTGGGTGTAGTTTGTGTTTTTTAAAGTTAAAGGTGGATGATAGATGGGCGACCTGTGGAGGCCTGGGACAGAATGTCTATTAGTTAAATGCACATGTCCTCATAATTGTGCATCAGGACACATAACTTGTGTTACTGCTTGGTAATTGCTATAGATCTGTTATAGGAACAAATTAGACCAGGACATTTCTCTTTTCTTTTTTCCCCTTTTCCTTACCAAATTTAGCACTAGAGGTTTCTCTTTGCTTGACTGTTGATGGCTGGTAGGCAAGCCTGGGCCTGGGCTTTCTGCAGGCTTTGCCTGTGCTCATTCCCTGGCTCCTAAACCCTCATCCCTTAGGCTGCAGCAGGGGGCTGGGCTCTGGTGGTCCTTCTTGCTAAGAACTTCTGCAGAGCTCTGGGGAGACCCTCCTGGGATTGTCCAATCTGGAACAGATCCTTGTCCCAGGTAAAGTGACCTCAACTTCCCCTTTCCCCCACACCCCTCTACCCCCATCCTGATTTGACTTCAGTGCCTCGGCTGGAGCCCCTCACTCGTGACCACGTCATACTCTCTTAACGTCAGGGTCTTCTCTATAAACATAAACATTGCTACTAAATCTACTTTGGGGGTTATAGTGTGGATTGCCTTTGCCTGCTATAGGAAAGTTGCCTTTTTTTTTTAAACTCCTGGGCTCAAATGATCTTGCCTCTCAAAGTGCTGGGATTACAGATATAAGTTGCTGAGCCTGGTCAAGAATTGCTTAATAAATATGAATATATTTAAATTTCTTTTCTCAAGCATTTTGTAGAGTTTACTTAGGACATTTTATTGTTTTCCTTTACTTTCTTCCTCCTCCTTTTCTTTGACAAGGTCTTGCTCTGTCACCCAGAATGGAGTGACATGATCATGGTTCACTGTAAGCTCCCACCTCAACCTCCCAAGTAACTAGGACTCCAGGTGTGTACCACCGTACTCAGCTAATTAAAAAATTTCTTTTGTAGAGATGGGATCTTGCTATGCTGCCCAGGGTGGTCTTGACTTCCTGGCCTTAAGAGATCCTCCCATCTCCCCCTACTTAGACACTGGGATTACAGGCATGAGCAAAAATTTTTTTTTTTTTTTTTTATGTTCTATAGCTTTAGTCTTATATAACCCTTCATTTCCTCCCTTTCTGTCATCTTTTGTATTTAGTTGATTTTCCTATAGTGAATTCTTGATTCTCTTATTTCTTTATGTGTATGAAGAATATTTTTGTGGTTACCATGAGGATTACATATAAGTTTACATGTTAAATTTAAAATAATTTATTTTCAACTGATACCAACTTAGAAAGCATGCAAAATTCTACTCCTGTATGTGTCTTTCCTCTTCCCTTTGGGGTGTCATAAATTACTTCTTTATACTTCATATACCAAATAGCATTTACAGTTTAACTTTATGCATTTGTCTTTTGAACCTATAGGAAATCAAAAGTGGAGTTACAAACCACAATTACGATAAGACTATCTTGTATGTACCTGGATGTTTACCTTCTTTGCAGACCTTTATTTTAACCTGAAGGCCTCTCTTTAGTATTTCTTGTAGGATAGGCAGATCTAACGTTAATGAACTCCTTGCAATTTTGTTTATTTGGGACTATCTTATTATAATTTCTGCCCTTTTGAGTGGGGGGGGGGAGGGAAGAGATGAGGTTTTGCTGTGTTGCCCAGTTGGGAGTGCAGTGGCTGTCACAGGTGTGGCAGCTTGGCACACCACAGCCCTGAACTCCTGGGATCAAGTAATCTTCCTGCATGCACACCACTATGTCTGGTTTCTGCTTCATTTTTGAAGGATAATTTTGATGGATATAATTTTTGCTTGACAGAGTTTTTTTTTTCTTTGAGCACTTTAAATACATCACTGTCTACTGTCTTCTGTGATTTCTAATGAGAAATCAGCTATTAACCTTATTGAAACCAGTTACTTTTTCTTGAGACTGTCAAGATTCTCTCTTTGTTTTTGGCTTTCAAGAATTTGATGATTAAAATATGTCTTTTCGGGTCATGTGAGTTCATCCTCCTTGGAGTTTGTTGAAATTCTTGGATTTGTAGATTCTTGTCTTTCATCAGATTTGGAAAATTTTGGCGGGGCGTGGTGGCTCACACCTATCATCCTTGCACTCGGGGAGGCCATTGTGGGTGGATTGCCTGAGCTCATGGTTTGAAACGAGCCTGAGCCTGAGCCAGAGCAAGACCTCATCTCTAAAAACAACTGGGCGTTGTGGTGGGCGTCTGAAGTCCCAGCTGAGGCAAGAGAATCACTTGAGCCCAAGAGTTTGAGGTTGCTATGAGCTATAATGCCATGCACTCTACCAAACGCGACAAAATGAGACTGTTGTCTACAAAAAGAAAAAAAATTGGAAAGTTTTAACCATTGTATTTTCAAACATTCATTCTGCCCCTTTCTCCTTGTGGAACTTCTGTGATGTCCATGTTGATCTGCTAGATGATGTCCTTTAAGTCCTTTAGGGTGTTTATTCTACTTCAGGTTTTTTTTTCTTTTTGCTCCTCAGGCTTGATAACGGCAATTGTTTTGTCTTCAAATTTGGTGATTCTTTCTTCTGCCTGCTCAGATATGCTGTTTGAACTCCTATAGTGAATTTTTCGTTTCATTTTGATGTGGTCATTGTACTTTTCGGCTCCAAGATTTCTGTTGGATTCCTTTTTTTTAAATAGATGACTTCTTGCTCTCTTGCCTAGACTGGAATGCAGTGGCCTGATCATAACTCACTGTATGTAACCTTTAACTCCTGAGTAGCTGAGACTACAAGCACATCCCACTAAGCTTAGAGCTTGTTTGTGGGTCTGTTAATTCATAACTCTAGACCGAGTTCTGTGCATCTCATTGTGATAATTTCCATTCCAGCAAGAAAGCAGTGAGTATGGGAAGAGAAGAGAAAGGCTGGAAGAAGGCTATTTGCAACATTGAATCAAATTAAAATTGTTAATTAATTTTAATTTTTTGAGACAGAGTCTCAAGCTGTCACCCTGGGTATAATGCCAAAGCGTCATAGCTCACAGCAACCGCCAACTCTTGGGCTCAAACAATCCTCTTGCCTCAGTTTTTCTATTTTTTCAGTAGAGACAGGGTCTCACTTTTGCTCAGGCTGGTCTCGAACCCGTGAGCTCAAGCTATCCATCTGCCTCAGCCTCTTAGAATGCGGGATTACAGGCATGAGCCACCGCGCCTGGACAAAATTATTAGTATTTGTTCAAGTAAAGAAAATTTAATTTTTATTAGGTCCAAGTGAGTTTGAATCTATCAACTGATGCAACGTTGCCACACAGCTGTTTGTGATTTGAGATGCACAATTTCTCCCAGGTACTTAACACCCAGGGATGCTTAACTGGGATTCATGCTTCTGGTAATTTTTTTATTCAGGGGTTTGCCATCTTGCAGCTCCTATCTTCCTACAAGGGAGGCCTGGGCAGGGGAGTCTTGTTTGCAATGCCCAGTGTTGGTGCAGATGGAGCCCTTGGCAGGCAATTGGAGATGGGTCCAGAGTGCAGGGAGACACTCAGCTAGAAGTGGGGCTTTTGGGGTTGTTCCAGTGTGTGGAGCTCACCGTCACAGTCCTACAAGGGCTTGCCCTGGAGTGGGTGTGGAGGGCAGGAAGGAGTGTTGTGTCCTGGCTGTGAGAGGAGGTGGTCAGTCTGTCAGGCTCTTCATGCCCTGAGCCTGCAGAGGACTGACCGTCCGGTGGGAGAGAGTCCTGCTGGCAGGAGAGCACACGCCAGCTGAGCTCACAATGGCAGCTGGGTTGTCTGGGCCACACACAGACATGGAAACAGTGTGTTGAACTGGGCGCAGAGTTGAGATGCAGAGATTCTAAGAGTCTGTGGGGCTATTTTGAATTTTATTCTTTGAAGACATTTGGTTTGCATTATGCTTTTTTTTTATTTTGAATATACTTGAGTCAGGGCCAGGCACAGTGGCTCATGACTATAACCCCAGCACTCTGGTAGGCCAAGGCATGAGGATCCCCAAAGCTCAGGAGTTCAGGACCAGTATGAGCAAGAGTGAGACCTTGTTTCTACTAAAAACTGAAAAATTAGGCAGGCATTGTGGTTACCACCTATAGTCTCAGCTACTCAGGAGGCTGAGGCAGGGGGATCACTTGAGCCCAGGAGTTTGAGATTGCTGTGAGCTATGATGCCAGGGCAGTCCTCCCAGGGCAAAGGAGTGAGGCTGTCTCAATCAGTCAATCAAATAAATAAACAAACGAACTATGTCAGGTTTACTTTGCAAACCCCTCACTGTGACTTTATGTGACTTCTTTGCTCAGTGAAAATGATAGAGGTTATTTTTATTTATTTATTTTTTTTTTAAGAGAAAGAATGATTTTTCTTTAGTATTTAAGGAAACTGCTATAAACCTGTCTACTCTTAACAAAGCAGATATTTTTGTGGGTTTACTGTGAAGGAAATAATACTAAGTGGTATTCAAATTTACTGTTTTAAATTTATAAGACCGTCGTATTAATTATTTGTGCGTTTATTTAAAAGGATAATGCCAATTAAGTGTTATTTAGAGTCACTTTTGACCCTATACTTTTTATTTTTTATTTTATTTTTTTATTTTTTATTTTTTTTGAGATAAGAGTCTCACTATGTCACCCTGGGTAGAGTGCCATGGCGTCACAGCTCACAGCAACCTCCAGCTCCTGGGCTTAAGTGATTCTTTTGCCTCAGCCTCCCAAGTATGTGGGACTACAGGCGACCGCCACAATGCCCGGCTATTTTGCTGCTGTTTTTGTTGTTGCAGTTGCATTGTTGTTTTAGCTGGCCAGGGCTGGGTTTGAACCCACCAGCCTCGGTGTTTGTGGCCAGCACCCTACCCACTGAGCTACAGGCGCTGCCCTGAGCCTATACTTTCTATTTTCCTATCCAGCTGGTTGAAACCATGCTTTCTTTACTTGTGTTTTAAAGTCACAAAGCTATTTGTGGCTTTATTCATTCAGTGATTCACATGGAGAGCTGATTTCTGATAGTCATGTGCATCCTCGCTGCTGCCTTGCCACAGGGAAGCCTGGGGATTCTGCGCCCTGCTCTGGCTGGGTGGTGCAAGGGGCTGACCATGGGTTCTTTTTTCCAGGTGCACGTTCAGGTTTCCGAGCACAAACATCAAGATCACGTTCACTGCCCTGTCCAGCGAGAAGAGGGAGAAGCAGGAGGCACCCGAGTCCCCAGTGAAGGCTGTGCAGCCGCACATTTCGCCCCTGACCATCAACATTCCAGACACCATGGCCCACCTCATCAGTCCCCTCCCATCCCCCACGGGGACCATCAGGTACAACAGGGAGTGGTCCTCATGCATCCTGCCACTTTCACAAGCCCCACATGATGTGGAAACAGGACTGTTGGGGGTGTTCCAGATTACCTTGGGTTTTGAGGACTGTGTGCTCTGAACTTCCTGCATTATGAAATGCAGTTTCCAAATGTTTCTGGTTCCAGATTCTTTTTATTAGAGTATAAATTAAAAGGGGGGATGATTTGTAATAACTAGCCTAAACTGTGAGATAGATTTGAGTTTTAATTTTGAGTTGTGTTAGTTTGCTAGAATTTCATATAAATTCTGAAAACTTGCCCTTTGTTCTGACCACACTGAAGTGACCAGCTTGTGCTCCTGACTGTGTCCCAAGAGAGAAAGAGAACTGGTACCCTTCAAGCAACCAGGCTAACCCTCCACAGGCAGAGCCTAGGACTCTGTGCACTGAAGTCCTGTTCATGTGGTGCTGTCTATGGAGAGGAACTTAGGGTGAGGAACAGCCACATCACTGTAGAGTGTGCTGTGTACTGTTCTTGGAGTGTGTGAGCGTGCAGGCCATAGGAAACCTTGCTCTGACCATGGTGGCAGAGCTTGGGCTCAGCCCAGCCCCAGTCTGTTGGGCTCAGTTGGGTCCTAAGAAGGCTGGAAGTGTAGGTATGTTGACTTCTTCTTAGTTGTGAGTAATGTTGGGCTTTGGTGCAAAGTGAACACATTAAACAAATGTGAGTCAGGGTCTTTCTGTCTGAGTCTATCCATAGAGCAGGGCTGAGAGGCAGAGAAGGTCTCCTGTTTGTCTGCCTGGAGCTGGGCCTCATAAGTGGCTAAATGCGGGAACTGGGACAGATTATGGTTATAACTTGACATCGCATGCTTGTGTCTTTTATCTTTTTTTTTTTTTTTTGAGACAGAGTCTCGGTCACACTTGGTAGAGTACCATGACATCTTAGCTCATAGTACTTTCAAACTCATGGGCTGAAGTGATCCTCTTGCCTCAGCCTTCCAAGTAGCTAGGACTACAGGCACCCGCCACTACACTTGCCTGTTTTTTAGAGGCAGGGTCTCGCTCTGGCTCAGACTGGTCGTGAACCTGTGAACTCACACAATCCACCTGCCTCCGTCTCCCAAGTGCTAGGATTACAGGCGTGAGCCACCTTGCCCAGCCTGTTTTTTGTCTTAAAAATCAGTATCAATAATAGTACTTCTGTAAATTAAATAGACATAAATAAATGGAAACATACCCCATGCTTATGGATAGGAAAGACTTAAAAATTGTTTTGTTTTTTTTTAAATTTTAAATTAATACGAGGTTGCACATTTTTAGGTTACATTGTTTTCATTTCTAAGGTAAAGTTCAAGTTGTAGCTGAGCCCTTCACCCAGAGATGCTTAATATTATCAAAATGTTAATACTACCCAAAGCAATCTATAAATGCAACAGGATCTTTGTCAAAATTCTGGTGACTTGTCATCAATGACAAGTTTTACAAAAATAGGAAAACCTGGCTGGGCATAGTGGCTCATGCCTGTAATCCTGGTGGTTTGGGAGGCTGAGACAGGAGAGTCACTGTAGGTCAGGAATTTGTGACTAACCTGGGGAACATAACAAGACTCCATCTCTGTGAAAAATTAGCCAGATGTGGTGGTGCACACTTGTAGCTACTGAAGCTGAGGCATAAGGATCACTCAAGCCCAAGAATTTGAAGCTGCAGTAAACTATGATCATAACACTGTACTGCAGCCTAGGCGACAGAGTGAGACCCTCTAAAAAAACAAGAAAAAAAGTAAAGAAACAGAAAACCCATTCTAAAATTGATATGAAATCTAAAGGAACCACACATAGGCAAAATAATCTGAAGAAAGATCAAAGCCGTGGGACTCACACTTCCTGATTTCAAAACTTACTATAAAACCTACAATAATCAAAACAGTGGTACCAGCACAAAGATGGACATACAGATAGAAGACATACAGACAGGATAGAGAGTCCAAAAATAAACCCTCCAGTGGTCATTGATAAGAACATCAGGACCATCCAGTGGGGAAAGGACAGGCTTTCCAACAGATGGTCCTAGAAAAACTGGATGTCCACATACAAAAGAAAGACATTGGACCCTTTTCTTACATAATATACAAAAATTAAAATGCATCAAAGAGCTAATTGTTAAGACCTGAAACTAATTCTCTAAGAAGAAAACATGGGACAGAAGCTTCATGATGTTTGGATTTGGCGATGATTCTTTGAATTCGACAACAAAGGCAAAAGCAATACAAGACAAATTGGACTTAATCAGACTTTAAAATTTCCTATGTGAGACAAGGTGCAGTGGTTGACATCTGTAATCCCAGCACTTGGGAGACTGAGATGGGTGGATTGCCTGAGCTTAGGAGTTCGAGACCAGCCTGAGTAAGAGCGAGACCCTGTCTCTAAAAAATACTAGCCAGGCATTGTGGCAGGTGCCTATAATCCCAGCTACTCAGGAGGCTGAGGAAAAAGGATCGCTTGAACCCAAGAGTTTAAGGTTACTGTGAGCTGTGATGCCACAGCATTCTACCAGGGCGACAGAGTGAGACTGTCTCCAAAAAAAAAATAAATAAATAAAATTTTATGTGTCAAAAGACAATATAAACAGTAAAAAGGCAATTCATGGATTGGGAGAAAGTATTGCAAATCTTGTATCTGTCAAGAGATTATCCGGTATATATAGAGAACTTCCTAAAACTAAATAAGACAAAATACTAGGTTAAAAAATGCAAAAGATATTTCTCCAGTGAAATTACACAGATGGCCAATAAGTACATGAAAAGATGCTGAACATCACTAATCATTAGGGAAATGCAAATCCAAACCATAGTGAAGGCTCAGTGCCCGTAGCACAGTGGTTATGGTGCCAGCCACATACACCAAGGTTGGTGTGTTTGAAACCGGCCCAGGCTAGCTAAAACAATGACAACTGCAATAAAAAATAGCTGGGCATTATGGCAGGTGCCTGTAGTCCCAGCTGCTTGGGAGGCTGAGGCAAGAGAATCGCTTGAGCTCAAGAGTTTGGGGTTGCTTTGAGCTGTGATGCCACCGCACTCTACTGAGGGCGACAAAGCAAGACTCTATCTCAAAAACAACAACAACAACAAACAGTGAAATGCCCCCTCACACCAATTAGGGTGGCCACTGTAGGACACAGATAGCAGGTGTTGATGAGAATGTGGAAAAGCTGGAGCCCAGTGCACCGTTGGTAGAAATGTAAAATAGTGCAGCTGCCATTGGGAAATTATATGGTCATTCCTCAAAAAGTTAAAAACGAGAGTCCCATATGATCCAGCAGTTCTACTTTGCAGTTCACACTAGAAATGATAGCAGGGTCTTGCAGAGACATTTGTGCACCCATGGTTAAAGCAGCATTATTCACAAGAGCCAAGAGGTAGGAGTAACACATGTGTCCGCTGGGTGACTGGAGAAACAAACATAGTGCACATCCAGTGGGAGGGGGGTTTGTTTTTTTTAAATAGAATTTCACTTTATCACCCTTGGTAGAGTGCTCTGACATCACAGCTCACAGCAACCTCAGACTCTTGGCTCAAGCAGTTCTCTTGCCTCAGCCTCTCAAGTAGCTGGGACAACAGGTGCCTGCCACAACATCTGGCTATTTTTAGAGACAGGGTCTCGCTCTTGCTTAGGCTGGTCTCAAATTCCTAAGCTCAGGCAATCCACCCACCTCATCCTCCCAGAGTGCCAGGATTACAGGTGTGAGCCATCACGCCCAGCCCAGTGGAATATTATTCAGCCTTACAAAGAAAGGAAATCCTGACACGCTGATGAGTACCACAGGGGCTGATCCTAAGGCCAGCGTCACACAGGAAAGACGCTGCTCAAATTCCCTCACGTGAGGTCTCAGAGTAGGTGGATTCCTGGAAGAATGGTAAAAGATATTTCCCTGAAATCACAGCTCATGTTGCTGTGTGGTGTGATGTATGTTCTGTGACAGACTAATGGACCAGCCTCTTCTCCCCACAGTGCTGCCAACTCCTGCCCATCCAGCCCCCGGGGAGCAGGGTCTTCAGGGTACAGAATGGGCCGAGTGATGCCATCTGACCTCAATTTAATAGCCGAAAACTCGCAGCCAGAACATGAGAAGGAAGCTTCCGGAGGAGACAGCCCAAAGGTAAATGTCCTACGATCTTTAAACAGTGCCCCAGCCTTCACGTGGCCACACCGTCTTCATCATGTCCAGCCGTAGCCTCTCCAGTACTTGTGGAGAATTGCAAGTTGCCGTGGCCAAATACACCTGGTCCTGGTGTGGCTCTGTGCGCACTCAGTGTCAGGGTTGTGCTTGTGGCAGGCTGAGTGCTGAGCGAGGAGCTGACAGCAGAAGACAGAGAAGGCCGTGGTCCTCAGGAGCTCATGTGCACTTGTCTTCCAGGAAATCGTAGACAGGTTAGCATGCCTGTCTGAGCTGTAGGCTGTGCAGACGCACACGGACCTTTGGGAGGCACCTCCATCCCGTGTGCACTGTAGGTGTTGAGGGATGGTTGCACTGTGGCCCTGTGTGTTATCCTTTGACGTGGTAATTTCCCTTTATGACTTGGTCAGAGCGAAGTGGGTAAGAGTTTGCATAAAATGGAAGACCGAAGCAGCCTGAATGCCTGCAGGGAATAGTGACTCAGATGTGGGGGACCAGGCACAGTGTTCACTGACAGGGTACACTGCTGCAGCCCAGCAGTGTGCAAGAGATGTCCTGTAGCTCTGGCCAGAAGGAGACGCAGAAGGGGTGTGCTCTGATTCCATTTTACCAGGTTTAAAATCAGGCACCTCTAGACTGTTGTTTCAGGGTGCAGTTCGTGTGGTCAGACTGAATAAATCACAAAATTGTGATTGCTATAAAAAGTCAGGGACAGGGACAGCCTTTCTGAGAGGGAGAGACTGCAAGCTGAGAGCCAGATCATAGGCTCTGTTTATAAAAAGTCAGGCACAGGCAGCTCGGCACCTGTAGGTCAGTGAGTAGGGTGGCTGGTGGGCATGCCACATACACCAAAGCTGGTGGGCATGCTCAAACAATGACAACTGCAACAAAAAATAGCCGGGTGTTGTGGCGGCCGCCTGTAGTCCCAGCTACTTGGGAGGCTGAGGCAAGAGAATCACTTAAACCCAAGAGTTTGAGGTTGCTGTGAGCTGTGATGTAACAGCACTCTACTGAGGATGACATAATGAGACTGTCTAAAAAAAAAAAAAAGAAAAAAAAGTCAGGGACAGGGACAGCCTTTGTGAGAGGCAGAGGCTGCAGGCTGAGAGCCGGGTCATAGGCCGTGTTCTGCCTCTAGACCCAGCATGCTGATCTTCTCTTTATAAAAGTTCGTTCAGCCAACATCATTGTATTTTTAACTTTCGTTGTGTTACATATTTTTCTCTTAAAAAAGTTCTTAGATACATGCAGAAAGTATCACCAGGAAATACCCCTATAGCACACAAAGTGAGGAAGCCCTTGCTAGCTGTTTGTAAGGAGGGATGAAACCAGGTGTGGTCGTGGTACCTGTAGTCCCAGCTATGAGGATCCCTCAAGCCCAGGAGTTCAAGGCTACAGTTAGGTTTGATGGCACACTACTGCACTCTAGCCTGGGTGAGACCCTGTCCCTTAAAAAAAAAGTGGTGTGGGGGTGGGGCAGGCGTCTTCTGGGTGCTGGGATTATAGGTGATAGAATTTCTCTGTTTAAAGAATAACAGCAAACACTCTTCCAGCTTTCCACTGAGCTCAGCTCTATGCCCTGCAAGCCTGGATGCAGCCAGCATCTGTCAGCCTCCCTGTTCTTTTACTTTTCTTAGGTTGTATTTTGGTTCTGGGGGAAGGTTGTTATTTTTTTGTTTTTCTTTTGTTGTTGTTGTTTTTTTGTTTGTTGTTTGTTTTGAGACAGGGTCTTGCTCTCTTGCCCAAGCTGGAGTTCAGTGGTGTCATCATAGCTTACTGCAGGCTCCAATTCCTGGCCTTAAGTGATCCTCCTGCCTCAGCCTCCTGAGTAGCTGGGATTACAAGTGCCACTGCACCCAGCTGTTTTTCTTTTCTTTATTATTTTGTAGACACAAGGTCTTACTATGTTGCTCAGGCTAGTCTTTCTTTTTTTTTTTTTTTTTTTTTGAGAGAGAAAGAGTCTCACTTTATTGCCCTGGGTAGAGTGCCATCGCACCATAGCTCACAGCAACCTCCAAATTCTGGGCTTAAGCAATTCTCTTGCCTCAGCCTCCTGAGTAGCTTGGACTACAGGCACCCACCAGATGCCCGGTTATTTTTTTGTTGCAGTTTGGCCAAGGCAGAATTTGAACCCGCCACCCTCAGTATATGGGGCCAGCGCCCTACCCACTGAGCCCCAGGTGCCGCCCCAGGCTAGTCTTAAACTCCTGGCTTCACGTGATTCCCCCATACTAGCCTCGAAAAGTGCTGGGGTTGCAGGCATGAGCCACTGCCATTGTACCTGGCCTTTTATGTCTATAATTGTTAATTTAAAAAATTCATATAGTATCATTTTGAATATATTGTTTTATAAATTACTCTTTGCATTCAACATTTGCTATTCATCCATGTTCACGCGGGTATTTCTCAGAGGTTCACGAGCAGGGGTAGCACTTCCTGCCCAGTGGATTGGTTTTACTAATGTGTGTGGGTTTTAAGCTATTGCAGGGGCTTGAACCACCCATAGCCTTGAACAAGCCAGGACTGCCACCGCCCTGAGAGGTGCAGCACAGGGCCACATTGTGGCCCTGCCTCGGGCTGGTCCACCCTTACTCAGCCTTATGCTGTGTGTTGTCATCACGTGAGGGCTTCTTGGTTGGCAGGGTTGGGTGCTCTGTGGCTTTGAGCTAAGGCCTAACTCTGGTCCCCAGCAGCTCCACAGCATCTGCCCTCGCCTTTCTTCCCAGATGCCATGCTGGGTTCTGGGTCACCGTGTGTTTCTCTGGACTCCACTGAGATCTAGAGGCTTTTCTTGTTTTTTTTCTTACTTTTTCATTCTTTTTTTTTTTTTTTTTTTTTCGCAGTTTATGGCCAGGGCTGGGTTTGAACCTGCCACCTTCGGCATATGGTGCTAGTGCCCTACTCCTTTGAGCCACAGGTGCCACCCTACTTTTTCATTTTTGGCATTTGGATTTTTCTCTTTGTGTGTTTTTTTAGTGTTCTTTATTTTATTAGTCTATACTTCATTTGTTTCCTTCAGATTTTCGAATTATATTTTGTAGCAAGAAAAGTGAAGTACCAGGAGCACTTAAAAACACCCTAGAATCCTTAATTTTAGTAAATTTAGAAAAAATTATTTTAATGCTCTGATTTTCTTTTTTTAAATGCAGGATGACTCAAAGCCACCTTATTCCTATGCACAGTTAATAGTACAAGCAATTACGATGGCTCCTGATAAACAACTTACCCTAAATGGAATTTACACACACATCACAAAAAATTACCCCTACTACAGGACTGCAGACAAGGGCTGGCAGGTAAATGTTTTTCATTTTATTATTGAATGTTTCTGTTACATGTGAGAGAGGCTGAGTGATGCAGAGAATTCAGTGCTGCTTTATTTAAGTCAGGCCCAGGTTAAGAAGGCAGGATGAGGAAGAAGTCTCAGAGGCCTGATGTGGTCATCCTCTAACCTTTGCATAGAGAAAAGGAAGAATGGTTCTGGAAGAAGATTGACACTTAATTTTTCATGTTCCATATGTTCTTGGAAATTTATGTCCACGTGGGATTTGTAAAGCATGGATTTTTTATATTTGTCTTGGACCAACTCGGTTCATTTCACAAACCTGGAACTCAGAAGCACTCAGACCTCACCTGTCCTCTGCTTCACATTCTTCCATCCTCCCCTCTACTCCGGTTGGTGTACAGAAGCTTTGAAGTTGTGCAGAGACCATTTTCAAACTGTGTTTTACCAAGGAACACTTCTTTCAAAAGACATCTTCTCCACTTGGCCAGTATGTAAAACAGCTGGTTGTTGTGTGGTCTGGACTGTCCCAGGGTATGCTCTGGGGCCAGTGTAAAATATTCACTCTTGTTGATCACCTTGTACAACAGTAATTTTTTAATTTGTTGTGTAGGTTTTTTTTGTTGTTTCTGCATACCTACATTGTGTTTGGCCATTCACTGGGTATGCAGGAGAAGCTCAGTAATTGATAGAATTTGGTGTAATTTGAAATAGAGAATATTAAAAATGTAACAAAAGAAGCCAGCACAGTGGCTCATGCTTGTAATCCTAGCACTCTGAGAGGTGTTTGATTGCTTGAGCTCACGAGTTCAAGACCAACCTGAGCAAGAGTAAGACCCTGTCTCTACTAAAAATAGGAAATCTGAGGCAAGAGGAACACTTGAACCCAAGATTTCAAGGTTGCTGTGAGCTATGATGCCATGGCTCTCTACTCAGGGCAGCAGCTCGACAAAAAACAGTCTCACACACAAAAAGTACATTAGTTCTTTGAGGCACTGGTTTAATGGATAAATGATCATTTAAAAAGCATGTTTCTTGGACACGCCAACCTGGTGGTGTGAGCAGTGAGAAGGGTAATGTCTGTTTACTGAAGGAAGACTCTTTTCCTGAAACTGCAGATGCACACACATGCTGTCATAAGAATAGTCTGCTAACCAAATCCTCAATATTTCCTTTGTAAGGGGCCCAGGGTCTTTGGAAGATTCAAAGTAAGACCCAGCCTCCATTGTGGCCCCCAGACCCCACCTCGCCGCACTCCCTGTTCACAGCAAGGGCCACGGTGTAGCTGGCTATGTGGGGACCCTGGAATGGAGGGCGATCCACACCCAGCTGCACGTCAGGGCCTCTCCACGTATTGTGTCATCAATTCTGGCTGCATTTACCATATCTTAATATTTAAAAGAGAGGTGCTTAAAATATAAAATGGAAAAAACACAAAACTAGATAACTTTTGTCTGTGTTCCAGTGACCACAGCTCTGTCACAGAGAGAAGCTCTGTGGAGTGCAGCCACGTACAGTGCTCTGGCGACTAGAAACTCCCTTACCGGGGGCTTTGAGAAGTGTTTCTGAGACTCTGACCTGTCTCTCTCAGGTTGCACTCCTGTGTGCTTCCTAATGTGAATGTATTTGGATGCTGCTGGCAGCAGCTCAAGATTTTACTGTTGGAGAGAGTAGAAGGATGGAGGGTGGCCCTTGCTTGGTTTCCTGGGTCCTGAGTCTGGAAGTCAAGACAGACCTTTTGGGCAGTAGAGCTCTCTGGCCAGCCTTTCTCCTTGGACCATGGGCAGAAAGGCAAGGACATCAGCCCCAAGTCTGTGCCCTCCCATTCCTGCCAACTGCCAGAGCCCACTTAGGGGAGCAAATTACAATTATAGCTACAAATTAAGCACCTTCTCATTTGAACTATCACTGTACTTGTTTTCATTGAAACGTTTTCTTTTCTGTCTATATGAAGGGTCCATAAGGATGACTGTGCATCTCTTGTCTGAGTGAGGGTGTGCCTGGGAGGCTGTATACCTCTGGGTGCCATCTGACTAGCGGGAGGGATGCCTGCTCCAGACCCACAGCTCAGGGACATGTCCTCTTCTTATTGTCCCCAGCTGTGTTCGTCGCTGTGGGACTACTGATCATGGAGGGTTCTTTCTCGTCCAGGAGAGCCTCTGAGCAGCCTTTCCAGTGACAGTGCTTGAGGTCACTGTGTGTGTCAGACCTTACCCTGATTTTCTCCCTCCCCCCTAGCTTAAAACAAAAGGCCTTTCTATTTTACATCTTTTTTTTTTTTTTTTTTTTTTTTGAGATGGTCTTGCTATGTTGCTCTCGGCAGAGTGCTGTGGCATCACAGCTCACAGCAACCTCAAACTCTTGGGCTCAAGCAATCCTCTTGTCTCAGCCTCCCAAGTAGCTGGGACAACAAGTGACCACCACAATTCCTGGCTATTTTTAGAAGCAGAGTCTCACTCTTTCTCAGGCTGGTCTCCTGAGCTCACGGGATCCTCCTGCCTCAGCTTACCAAAATGCCAAGGATTACAGGCATGAACTACTGATGTCCAGCCTAGAACCTTGTTTCTTAAAAGTGCCACGTTCTTTTTCTTTTGAGAGACAAAGACTTTCAGCAGAACAGCCCATTTAAGAAATGTGAGTGTGCAGCTTGCACCTGCTCTTCCCAATGGGGTGTGGCAGGCGGCAGCACACGGCTCTCTGGGTGCTTGAGCCTGGCATGGTTCAGGGGTGCCTGTTCAGGCTTCCTGGAGACTAGAGTCTACAGCTTAGTGTGGGTGGTTTTCATTGTTTGCCTACTGCACAGCTTTGTGGTTTGTCTACAGAGGACATTCTAGGATAAAACTAGGTGGCACGAGTATCCCTGTTGAAAAGATGGCATGTTTCTTTCCTTTTGTTGCATTTTTTGGCCAAGATAATTTTCTGTGATTTTACAGTTTTATCCAGCCCAGAGTTACTGTGGACTATCAAAAGTTTGAAAAGACGGGGCTCTTAGCCTCCCAAGGGACCAGAACTGGTTTTGTTTCTTTTCTTTTCTTTTTTTCCCTTGAGACAGTCTCATTCTGTCACACTGGGATTGAGTGCTGTGGCGCTATAGCTCATAGCAACCTTAAACTCCCAAGCTCAGGAGATCCTCCTGCCTCAGCCTGCGACTACAGGTGCCTAACATAACACTCAGTTAATTTTTCTATTTTTGGTAGAGATGTCTTGCTCTTGTTCAAGCTGGTCTGGAACTCCTGAGCTCAAGGGATCCACCCTCCTTGGCCTCCCAGAGTTCTGGGATTACAGGAGTGAATTCCCGAGCCTGGCCCAGAGCTTGTTTCTTTTCATAGTCTGGGCATCCTTAGCCTCATCTTGGGGACATCCTTCACTCGCCATCTGTAAGCCATAGTGAGAGTGTGCATTGGCACATTGCTGGGATGTCCAGAAGCCTGAGATATCAAGGGTCTGGGTGGCAAGGCTGGATGCTCTCAGGAGGTCAGCTGCACTGCAGAAGCAGGAGGCTGTGCTCAGGAAGGAAGGGCTCAGAAGGATGAGGTTTCTCAGCATTGCAGACCCATTTCTTCATATTTAGCATCAAAGAATAACAACTTGCTCATTTTTTTGAATACTTCATACTTGAATCCTTGGAGTCCAGTCACTGTGGTTTAATATATGTATTGGCATAGCAAAGGAGTGTCTATCCTGCTTTTGATCTGACTGCAAAGGCCTTAACTTACCTTAAAGATAGAGTGACTTGGCTCAGCTCTCATAGATCAGTGAGTAAGGGCGCTGACCACATACACTGAGGGTAGTGGGTTCAATCCTGGCCTGGGCTTGCTAAACAACAGTGACAACTGCAACCAAAAATAGCCGGGCGCTGTGGTGGGCGTCTGTAGTCCCAGCTACTTGGGAGGCTGAGGCAAGAGAATTGCTTACGCCCAAGAGTTTGAGGTTGCTATGAGCTGTGATGCCATGGCACTCTACCAAGGGCAACAAAGTAAGACTCTGTCTCAATTAAAAAAAAAAAAAAAAAAGATAGAGTGACTTTATTCTTATTGGGTCCACATTAACTCATAACTTTCATGTTTTTGGACAATGCAAAAAAAAATCTCATTCCTTCCTCCTATTTTCTAGAGTCTTGTTGGCTGGAAAATCACAAATAACCTTTTATGAATTCTGTCTCACTGCCCATAGGTTTGTTAAGAGTAGAGAGGAGAATGGATCCTGTCATGATGCAGGAGGGGTTCTATTACATTTCAGAACAGAAAATAGCAACTTCTCAATTTGTTAAATTCATGTCTTGTAAGTGATGTTGGTGGTAACGAACAACATTCATGAGGTCTCATTCCTTCCCACGTGGGGGGACGGCCAGTTCCCTGAAGCAGCATTTTTTGCTTCCAGATTCCCACTGTGCTCACTTTGCACTCCCCTCTCCATGATGTGTGTGTGAAACCACTCCAGGCAGCCTTCCCTTGGGGGGCTGAGTGCTCTGTGGGTCCTGCCTGGTGGGAATTCTTCCTGGGTTCCTGCGTGGGTGACTGGGACTCATGATAGTACACCAAGGGGCTGTTGGCCCTTAGAAGGCATCTGTGACAGTTGCCTTTTTCATGTGTTACCCTGTCTGGGTTTGCTTTTCTTAATCTACAGTCTTAGAATCTACCTTCTCCTCCAAACTTTAAAAAATTTGGGTGCCAAAGGTTTACCTTCTCTGTCTTTGATCAGGGGGCCCAGGGAAGTACCAGTGGAGGAATTGATGAAAAGGTTGGTTATCAGGTAAACCCAATGATAAACATCGTAGCAATCATCTGTAGTTATTAAAATATTCTACATCTCACCTAATACATTTATTTGTAAACAGTTTCACAAATCACAGACAGCCTCACCTGCCCCTCAGGTCTGTGAAGTGCTGATGCGCTGCATGGTGGCCTGTGACTAGAGGGGTCCATGAACAGCCCCCGAGGTGTGTTGTGAAGTGTCATGTATATGTTTGGTTTCTCCGCTGCCTTTGACAATTTGGGAATTCAGGCTGTGGCTAGCAATTCTGAGAGGGTTACTTGGGGAATTTAGAAATGATTTTTGGATAGCCTCAAATTTTATTTTGAATTACTGCTTTTTCAAACTTTAATCGTTTAATTTTAACTTTCTACATTAATGTGAATGCATGAAGTATCAACAGGAGTCTGTGACTTTGCCCTGGCTGTGGTGCATCACAGTGGGGCTTTCAGGCGGCTTCTGTAATAGAAAGAATGGTGGGCGAGGAGTTAAGAGATGAGTTTTCTCTATGTACCTTACAAAATTATTGGGAGGATCAAATAAAAAAATTGTATATGAAGGTACTTAGCAAGGTACTCTACTACCGAAGATGGTGTCAATAATAATTCTCAACCTTTTGCTCCTTTTTCTCCTTTGCTGATTTGCCATATACTTTACACTGGATTAATTTACTTTAAATGGTATGACAGATTCTCTAACTAATTCTGTGCAAAAATAGGTCAGCCTTGTCTGTCCACCTGGAGGGAGGAGTCCAGGTGACAGCACTGGGGCTTCTTGGTCTCCTGACTCAAGTTGGAAGTAGTACAGGCTCCTCACCGGCTCCCCTGCCCCCCCTTCCTCTGTGCTGTGTCCTTTCCTCTCTAGAAGCCTCCAGCCCCCTCTGTCCAAAGGGCTGCAGCCTCAGCTGCTTCTCCCTCCGAGTTGCTGGAGAAGGGAAGAGGGCTGCTCCTTCCCGCCAATGCTGCTCTTACACTTCACTATCCTGCTCTGCAGGAGCTGAACTTCTAGGTTCCTGCTTTGCAGGGCACTAAAACTAGGGCACGTTTTATTTCTCAGCAAAGAAATATATGAATTCTACGTATTTTTTTATGTTTCATAGAATTCAATTCGCCACAATCTCTCTCTGAATCGTTATTTCATCAAAGTACCGCGTTCCCAGGAAGAACCAGGCAAAGGCTCATTCTGGAGGATAGATCCTGCCTCTGAAAGCAAATTAATAGAGCAGGCTTTTAGGAAAAGACGGCCTAGGGGCGTGCCTTGCTTTAGAACCCCTCTGGGACCGCTCTCTTCTAGGTAAGGAAAAAAGAGGAACAAAAAGGCCTCACTTAATGGTCAGTAAATTTACCTTCAATGTATTGGTAAATTTTCCTTTTGACAATGAGGAACTACCAAATGCATTGTGACTGAATGTTGGGATGGGGATCCGGGTGCCCCCATGTGCTCTTGTTTCTGGTGTTGGGGACACACAGATTGTCGTCCCCGTGAGGTGGCTCTCGCTTCATTGAGTTCACGGCATGTTGTTAACATGACTAGATACCTTTTACCTGAGTCGGCAGCCTAACAGTGCCGCATTTATGTTTCTCCTTTCCTTTGGCATGCACAGAGTTCTTTGAAAATATCTTTTAGCCTTAAACTCAAGATTGACTTATTCAGTGTTAATTTGCCTGATTTTAAAATTATACATTTCTAGCTTAATTAATACTCTGTTTTAAACCAGAGAAAGAAATGAGCATGATGTAAGTCTAATCAGCTCTGCCACTGCTGCGGCCTGTAGGCTCTGCCAGGCAAAGGGTGCCCGTGGCTCTGCTGCAGGCCGTGGCAGTCCCAGGAGTACCCCGAGTGACTGCAGTTCGTGGCAGGTCCCGGCAACACCCCCTTTGCAAAGTACACTTAGTAGAACGAAAAGCACTTTGTGGGAGGGGGTTGCCCGCAAAACTACATGTCATCTTTCTGGTGCCACAGGAGCGCCCCAGCCTCTCCCAATCACGCTGGGGTACTGTCTGCTCACTCCAGCGGCGCCCAGACCCCCGAGAACCTGTCCAGGGAAGGTTCGCCGGCACCCCTGGAGCCTGAGCCTGGCGCCTCACAGCCCAAACTCGCTGTCATCCAGGAAGCTCGGTTTGCCCAGAGTGCACCAGGTGAGACACGGTGAGAGCGCAGATGCTGGGGCTCAGCCCAGAGGTAGCTGGGCTTCCAGGAAGGCCTCTGTGTCTTTGTGCCTCATTCTTGCTGCTCTCTGCATAGTGCCTGACGGTCATTTTACAAGTCTGAGAAAAATATTTCAGCACTGTGGGTGTTTAGAAAGAGGTCAGTTAGTATTCTTTAAATGACACTGTGTGTAGATGCCTGAAATAATTTAGAATTAACCTGTTTCTAAGTTGCTTTGTTATTTAAAAATCTGTGAAAAAGCCCCTCCCCCTAAAAAAGCTCCATAAATTAGACAAACTAGACACTGATTGGAAGCAGAAACACATCCATTTAATGAAGAGGTGAATACTTGACAGTTCATTTACAAAGTCACAATATAGAGTAAAAATGTGTGTCCTGAGGGTTTTTTTAAAAAAATGGATAGTGTGGAAATGTATCCAAACTAATTCTGTTATGGTTAAGAAAAATGTACATTATGGAGCCCGAGGGGAGTGGATTTCCCTCACAGGTCCCAGACCAGCCCCTAAGCAAGACAAGAGCAAGACCCCCATCTCTAAAAATAGCTGGGTATTGTGGCAGTGCCTGTAATCCCAGCTACTTAGAAGGCTAAGGCAAGAGAATTGCTTGAACCCAAGAGTCTGATATTGCTGTGAGCTAGGGGCTCACAGCACTCTACTAAGGGTGACAAAGTAAGACTGCCTCAAAAAAAAAAAAAAAAGAGCCAGGCTCGGTGGTTCACACCTATAATCCTAACACTCTGGGAGGCCAAGGCGGGTGGATTGCCTGAGCTCACAGGTTTGACACCAGCCTGAGCAAGATTGAGACCCTGTCTCTCAAAAGTAGCAGGTTGCTGTGGTGGGCGCCTATAGTCCCAGCTACTTAGGAGGCTGAGGCGAGCAAATCAATTAAGGCCAAAGAGTTTGAGGTTGCTGTGAGCTGTGGCATCACAGAACTCTACTGAGGGCAACATAGTAAGACTGTCCAAAAAAAGAAAAAGAAAAAAACAAATCAAAGGAAAGAAAAATGTACGTTTTGATCACTTGGGGTCCCAGCTATTCTGGGCCGGAGCACACCTCACACCCTGCTTCATCAGCAGCACCTGGCATCCTTGCACCGTTGTCTGCAGCCAAAGCCCCTAGGCCAGAGGTCAGGGCACAGGCCCTGCAACAGCCCTACCCTGAACCTTCTGCTTCCATCACCCAGCAAGATGGAGGTGTTGGTCCCGGTGGGTGTGGCCCTGGCCTTCTGAGCCCACAAGGGTGGTTTCTTTTATATGTGTATTGGCATTTTTTTCTTTTTTTAAATTTTAACTCAAGGGTAACTTTGTTAAAGCAAAGAACTGAACATAATTTTAAAGGACTCCACCTCCATTACCTGAGCACTTTCTTATCCATGAAGAAAGAGCTGTGGGAAGAGGTGTGACCAGAAATCACACTAATAGCAGTTAGATGTGGGATGGGAATTAAATCTGCCTTTTAAAACACTACAGTTCTCTTATCATTTGTAACTTTGCTCTTCTGTGGTGAAATGGGGCCACATCCTGTATTTTACGTTTAGGAACATGTGTAGGGAACTTGCAGCAGTGAAGGCCCGGTGAGCCTCAGCTCTGCATGTCTTGCTCTCCACAGGGTCACCTCTGCCTAGCCAGCCAGTCCTCATTGCTGTTCAGCGACAGCTGCCACAGGCGGTTAAGCCCGTCACTTACACGGTTGCAGCCCCAGTGACCACTCCAACCTCCCAGCCGCCCGTTGTGCAGACAGTTCACGTCGTCCACCAGTTACCAGCGGTGTCGGTCACCAGTGTGGCTGGACTGGCCCCAGCAAACACTTACACTGTTGCAGGACAAGCTGTGGTCACTCAGGCGGCTGTGCTGGCCCCCACAAAGTCTGAGCCGCAGGAGAACGGCGATCACAGGGAAGTGAAAGGTGGGCCGCGGGAGAGGAAAGCCCCTCAACTTCACACTCTGAGACCCCCACAGGGTTTGTCCATCTCAGCTCTTTTTCTCATTTATTGTTAGTTTTAAAGACATTTTGGCCAGGTGTGGTGGCATGCGGTTGTAGTCCTGCGGGAGGCTGAGGTGGAAGGATGGCTAGAGCCTAGGAGTTTAAGGTCGTTGTGAGCTCCAGTGACACCCTGTACCACTGTCTCAAGAAACCTCATGTAAATTTATAGCAGGGCTGATAGCATCTAAGTGTTTTGTTTTAAAGTGGTAAGATATTTATCAGCTTTTAAGTGATACTAATTGATGTCGTTTCTTTTCTTTTCCTTTTCTTCTAATTTCAGTGAAAGTAGAACCTATTCCCGCCATTAGCCATGCCACATTAGGCGCGGCCGGCCGGATCATTCAGCCATCACAGACCACCCCTGTCCAGACGGTCACCATAGTACAACAGGCGCCTCTAGGTCAACACCAGCTACCAATAAAAACTGTAACACAAAATGGTACTCACGTGGTACCAATCCCCAGCACAGTCCACGGCCAGGTGAACAATGGTAAGAGACCCTGCTGTGTCCTGCTGAGTGCAAGTGGCCCCTGGGAGGGTGATTATTGTTTTGGTTCTGACTGCTGGTTTTTGTTTTCTGAGGAAATACTTGTATTTCTACTCTGTAGGAAATCAAATATTGCTAGTGTTATTAGGAGAGCTGGGAAGTGTTTATGGGAGTTAGCTGTCATGGATTCCCTGGGGAGGAGGCTGCTGAAAAGATATAGGAGTTCTGATACCTTGAGGGGTAAAAATACTCTGGGCTTCTGTAGATACTGGTGTGTCCTAGAAGCAACCAGGCATTTGGATGGTAGAGTGCGACTGAGAATACGCCCTGGTGCTGAACGAGACTTGTCTGTCACTGGCACTGTTCCCCTAGGTGAGTGTTGTCTTTTCTAGAGAGTTTCTGAGGGTGGAGTAGAGAATTCTACTCTTCTGCCTTTTTGCTCTGCAAGCCCTTTGAATATCCATGTAGGTAAATCCTGTGAGTATTCTTACAGAGACAGGTGAAGTCAGCTGCCTCATCAGCACAGGTTATCTGCCCTCACCCTGCGTGCGGAGCTGCAGGAAAGCTGAAAGTTGGCTCAGGAGTGTGGGGTCCCGCCTAGGTATGCAGAGGGCCTGCCACCACCCCACCACTCCTGTGCAGGTGTGGGCTGTCCTGCCAGCCACCCACCCGGCACGTGCCGGGCCTCAGGCAGTAAAATGTGAGGCTCCCACCCAGACTGACACTCTGTGCCCAAAGGTGCTTTCATTGAAAGAGGGTAGCAGTTACCCGTTTAAAATGCCTTCCTCCTCAGCCTTGTGTCCTCCGTAATTAAGGGCTGTTAAGGCCTTGTTTTGGTTTTCTCTGAATAACTCTAGTCCTGGATTGTCTAATGTTACAATCCTAGTAACCCTTTGGGCATCTGGAAGTAAGTTGAAGGGAGAAGTGGGTGGTCAGTTTTCTGGTCTTGGTTGTTCTTCCCAGTCTTGAGACCTGGTACAGGAGTCCAGTGGCTCCCAGGCTTCCTGAGTCCGCGTCACCAGGGAGCCAGCAGTCCCAGACTGCTGCTTCCCCAGGTCCCCACCCAGACAGGACTGCTTGTTCCAGGTATGCCAAGAATCGTGGTGCACGTCAGAGGTTTCTCTCTCAGAAGGAGTTTGAAAAACTATTTCTTTCACCTACAGAGGGTACCAAAAAAAAAATTCTATATTTTAAGAAAGGAAATTTCTACATTTGTAATACTCAAGTCACCTTTGACTTCTGCAAGAGGTGCTCAACCTGACTTGTATACATCTTTTGTTACCAGTAGATGCTGAATATTACAGTTTTAATGCAGTTGTTTCCTTTCTTAAAATGTGTATTTTTGGGGGGCACCTTCTGCATTTAAGTTGGTAACTAAAATTTTTCATAATTTAAGGAAAGATTTTAGTTTTCCACTATTGAAATTATTGGTGTTTTAAAACAAAACCTTTACCTCATTATTTCAAATGTACTACTGGACTCTAAATGCCCATGTTTAGAAGCCCAGCCTGCCCATGTGTCAATGCACAGAAGCCAGGCAGCACCTCACTGTCCTTGGACTTGTCCTCCCTTCCACACCCCACTGACTCCATACAAGCTAAATGTGTACGTTATGTTCAAAGGTTACTCAGTCTATCTTTTTTGCTGCTGCAGCAAAACAGAGACATAAATGCTGCACAGTTTAGAGCTAGAAAGAAAAAAATATAAATATTAAGATTTGTGAATAAAAAGATTAACTTATCTAATTGCTGCTACTATAGAACTGATAAACACCAAAAATATAAATTCATACAAAACCAGAAATTAAATTTTTTTCTCAAGATGCATTTCTTAATATATCAAGATCTTAAAGAAGGCTCAGCACCCGTAGCTCTGTGGTTAGAGCGCCAGCCACATACACCAGGCTGGCGAGTTCAAACCTGGCCTAGGCCAGCTAAACAACAATGACAACTACAACAAAAAATAGCCGGGTGTTGTGGTGGGCACCTATAGTCCCAGCTACTTATACTTAGGAGGCTGAAGTAAGAGAATCACTTAAGCCCAAGAGTTTGAGGTTGCTGTGAGCTATGATACCATGACACTCTACCAAGGTGACATAGTTAAGACTGTCTCAAAAAAAAAAAAAAAAGTACTTTAGGGAGAATGTTTATAATCCCAGCATGTTCGAGGCTGAGTCAAGAGCATCGCTTGAGCTCAGGAGTTGAAGGCTGCAGTGAGCTAAGATGATGCCACTGCACTCCAGCCCGGCTGACAGAGACCAAACCTGTACCTTTAAAAAGAAAAAAGAGGAAGACTAGAAGAGATGTTGAAACTCCTCCAAGTTCCATGTTAACGTCAGTCAGTGACCTTTTAACAAATTACTGTAGTAATTCTTTCAGAGGGAAATCCTCTGTTAGATTTTTATTGTTTGTTTTTGAAATAGTTTAGCTCTGTCACTCCAGGAAAAGTGCTTTGTTACTATTATAGCTCATAACACCCTCAACTTCTGGGCTCAAGGAGATTCTCCAGCCTTAGTCTCCTGAAACCTGAGACTACAGGTGCCTACCGCACCCAGCTAATTTTTTAAGGTTTTTTTGTTGTTGTTGTTGTTGTTGTTGTTGAGATGGGGGGTCTCACTGTGTTGCTCAGACTGGTCTTGAATTCATTTCTGGCTTCAGGCGATCTTCCCACCTCAGCCTCTCCCTGCTGTGATTATAGATGTGAGTGTGGCTGCCAGCTAGAATTCTCTTTTAATAGATAAGCACAGTGTTGTTATTATAGTAATAATAATTTCTTTATACTCAGCATATCATTAAGGTTCAAATTATCAATTTTTTTTTTCTAATTGTGGTGAAATACACAAAAACATAAAATTTTAACTATTTCAAAGTTTATTCATTTGTACATTGACAATGTTGTGAAACCATAACCTCTGTTAAGTTCAAAAACATTTTCAGCCAGTGGAACCTGATCTGTGTACCCTCAGTGAATCTCCAACAATAAAAAAATAAACAAACAAAAAACCCCCACATTTTCAGCATCCCAAAAGGAAACCTATCCTCATAAGCAGCCACTCCCCTTCCTTTCCCCCAGGTCTTTGGTAACTTCTGATTGGCCTTCTCACTCCCTGGATGGAGTCCTGTGATGTGTGACTGTTGGTGTCTGGCCTCTGTTACTCAGCACCATGTGTCTGAGGTTCATCCATGTGGTGACTGCTGTCAGCACTTGATTCGTCTTTATGGGCAAATATATTCATAAGCCGTGGACATCTAGTTTGTTTCTACAGTTGGGCTGTTGGGGGTAATGTTGCTGTCAACACTCACAGTGTTTAGACTCCTGTTTCCATTTCTTCTGAGCCGAGGAGTGGAATTTCTGCGTCACAGTAAATCTGTGTTGAGCTGATTGAGTAACCAACAGACTGTTTCTCATGGCATGAGACTTTTCCACATTCCCACTAACAATGAGGTTCCTATTTTGTCCACATTCTCTTTTGTAGTATGCAAATAATACTTGTTAATTTCCTTTTTGTTTTTTGTTATAATCTTCTTGTCATAGCCTTGATTTGCATGTCCTAATGACTAATCACACTGAGCATTTTGCCGTTTGTGTTTGTGGGCTATTTGTACATCTCCTTTGAAGAAAATTATTGGAATCCTTTACCCTTTTTTTTCTTTTGAGACAGAGTCTCACTTCATCGCCCTTGGTAGAGAGTGCTGTGGCATCACAGCTCACAATAACCCCCAATTCTTGGGCTTAAGTGATTGTCTTGCCTAAGCCTCCCAAGTAGCTGGGACTATAGGTGCCTGCCACAACACCCAGCTGTTTTTCTGTTGCAGTTGTCATTCTTGCTTAGCTGGCCCGGGCTGGGTTCAAACCCACCAGCCTTGGTGTATGTGGCCGTCGCTGTAACCACTGTGCTGCGGGCACCAAGCCTGTTTGATAGCATTTTACCCAGAGTAAAATGTCACGTAAAATTGAAGTTAATCTTTTCAAACTCGGCTGCTGCTTTATCTACTAGGCTTACGTGATGTGCCATATCCTTTGTTGTAGTGTCTACAGTGTCCACACATCTGCACCAGGAATAGTCTTTGTGCATCCATAAGAAACAGCTCCTCACCTGTTCAAGTTTTATCCGGAGATTGCATCAGTTCAGTCACACGTTTGAGCTCCATGTCTAATTCTAGTTGTCCCTTCCTGTTTCTACATCTGCGGTAACTTCCTCCGCAGTGAAGTCTTGAACCCTTCAAAGTCATCAACTTCTTCCAAATTCTTTTTTTTTTTGAGACAGAAACTCAAGCTGTCGTCCTGGGTAGAGTGCCATGGCATCACAGCTCATAGCAACCTCCAACTCCTGGGCTCAAGCAATTCTCCTGCCTCTGCCTCCCAAGTAGCTGGGACTACAGGCACTAGCCACTGCCACAACACCCGGCTTTTTTTTTTGTTGTTGTTGTTGTAGCCGTCATTGTTTGGTGGGTCTGGGCTGGATTCAAACCCACCAGCTCAGATGTATGTGGCTGGCGCCTTAGCTGCTTGAGCCACAGGCACCGAGCCAATTCTTCCAAATTTCTTTTTGAGACAAGGTCTGGAGTGCAGTGGTGTCATCACAGCTCACAGCAAGCTCACATGCCTAAGCTCAAGGGACCCTCCTACCTCAGCCTCCTGAGTAGCTGGGACTACTGGTGCCTGCCACAATGCTTGGATAGTTTTTCTGTTTTTGGTAGAGACAGGGTCTTGCTGTTGCTTAGGCTGGTCTCAAACCCCTGAGCTCAAGCAATTTTCCCAGTTCGGCCTCCCAGAGTACTGGGGTTATAGCCATGAGCCACTCCACTGAGCCCCAAACTCTTCTTAATGTTCATATTTTGACCTTCTCCCATGAATCACAAATGGTCTCAGTGCGTCACAAATGGTGACTCCTTTCCAGAAGGTTTTCAGTTTACCTTGCTCAGCTTTATCCAGTGGCAGCTACAGCCTTATGTACTGTATTTGTTTGTTTGTTTTGAGACAGTCTCGCTCTGTCACCCTGTGTTTGAGACAGTCTCACTCTGTCACCCTGCATAGAGTGCCGTGGTGTTGTCACAGCTCCTAGCAACCTCATTTCCCGGGCTCAAGATTGTCTTGCCTCAGCCTCCTGAGTAGCTGGGACTACAGGCTCTCGCCACAACAGGCGGCTGTTTTAGTTAGAGACACAGTGTTATTCTTGCTCAGGCTGGTCTCAAACTCCCGGTCTCAGGCAGTCTACCTGCCTCCGCCTCCCAGAGTATTGGGAGTATAGGCGTGAGCCACTGTGCCTGGCCTGAAATATATTTCTTAAATAATAAGAGTTGAGAGTAGAAATGGCCCCTGATCACAGACTGCAGAGTGAATGCTGTGTGAGCCACATGAGAACAGCAGGAACCTCCTCTGGCGTCTCCATCAGAGTTCATGGGTGACCAGATAGATGCATTGTCAGTATTATATAGTTAATAGAATTTTTTTTTTCTGAGCAGTGGGTATTAACTGTGGGCTGAAATTATTCAGTACACCATTCTGTAAACACCTGTGCTACCTTCCAGGCTTTTTGATTCCATTTCTGGAGCACAGGTAGAGAAAAGATAGCGCAATACCTCAGGGTTATCCACAATCCCTGGGTTGGGGTGGTAAATGAGCACTGGCTTCAGCTTGGTCTCCAGCTGTGTTAGCCTTCAGAGGAGAGTTAGCCTATCCTTTGAAGCTTTTAGGCCAGGAAGTCCCATGCGTCTTCCACTGCAGGCTGTTGTTTACCTTGAAAACTTATTATTTACTGTGACCGGGCTCACTGGTTCTTGGGATCTCTCTTCTGGATAGATTGCTATGGCTTCTCCAGTAGCCCCTGGAGACCTTTATGTTACAGAGGTGAGTCTTCACTAAACCTCAGGAAGCGACCCCTGCAGTGTCCTCCCCTCCCACAGCCCTCACAGAACTGGAGTCTCAGCCTTGTTCTGCAGGAGGCTATGGCTTCAGGGAGTGTCGTGGCTGTTTTGGTTCCTCCATGCAGAACACTCAGATCTCTTTGTGTCAGCAATAAGGCTGATTCACTTTCTTATCATCTGTAAGAAGATTCCATCTCAAGAATCTTGAGTAGCACTTTTTAATTTCTAAAAAGTAAGAATTTTTTTTTTTCATTTACAACTGAGCATTATGGCTCCAGAGGCTCAGCTCTGAGCCTTCCTCACTCCATTTAATCATTTCTGCCTTTTGACTTAAAATTAGATATGTGTGATTCTTTTCGCTTGAACACTTCGGCCATCGTAAGGTCATTAATTGGCCTAATTTCTTTGAGACAGAGTCTCACTATGTCGCCCTCGGTAGAATGATGTGGCGTCATAGCTCACAGCAACCTTCATCTCTTGTGCCTAAGTGATCCTCTCACCTCAGCCTCCCAAGTAGCTGGGACTACAGGCACCCACCACAACACCTGGCTATTTTTTTGTTGTTGTTTTTGTGGTGGTAGTCATTGTTGTTTAGCAGGCCCAAGTCTGGGTTTGAACCCGCCAGCCCCGGTGTATGTGGCTGGCACCCTAGCCACTGAGCCACAGGCACTGAGCTTATTTGGCCTAATTTCAACATTATTATGTCTTAGGGCACAGGGTGACTCGAGGAGTGGAACAGAGTCAGCCAGGTGGTGGAGCGTCGGGACTTGCAACGTTGGCTTAGTTCAGCATGTCACAGGGTGTGGTCTGCACAGAGTTCACCAATCACAGAATAACAATGAAAAAGTTTTAAATATGGGGAAAATTTCAAAATGTGACACAGATCTGAAGTGAGCACAAGGTGTTTGAAAAATGGTCCCAGTAGACTGGCTCCACATAGGGCTGTCACAGACCTCAATTTGTAAAAAACAAAGTCACTGTCTGCCAAATATAGTAAAACAAAGGTGCCTCTGTATCAACAGATTTCAAACATTTCAAATCATAGGCAATATAGTCTTTACCACAGTAAGATTCAGTTATAAAAATAAAAATATAATTTAAAAAATCCTCACAAATTGACTTGGCACCCATAGTACAGTGGTTATGGCACCAGCCACATGTACCAAGGCTGGTGGGTTCAAACCTGGCCTAGACCAGCTAAACAACAATGACAACTACAACAAAAAAATAGCCAGGCATTGACTCAGCTCCCATAGCTCAGTGAGTAGGGCACCAGCCATATACACCTAAGCTGGGGGGTTCAAGCCTGGCCTGGGCCTGCCAAACAACAATGACAGCTGCAACCAAAAAATAGCTGGGCATTAAGGTGGGCGCCTGCAGTCCCAGCTACTTGGAAGGCTGAAGCAAAAGAATTGCTTGAGCCCAAGAGTTTGCGATTTCTGTGAGCTGTGATGCCATGGCATTCTACCAAGGGCGACATAGTGAGACTCTGTCTCAAAAATAAAACAAAAACCTGGGCGGTGCCTGTGGCTCAAAGGAGTAGGGCACCGGCCCCATATACCAGAGGTGGTGGGTTCGAACCTGGCCTCTGGCCCTCCAAAAAAAACTAAAAAACCTCACAAATTAAGAAATTCTTTAAAAAAAAAAAAAAAATATATATATATATATACACACACACACACACACACACACACATATATATATGCGCAATCTCAAGTTGTCACCTTAGGTAGAGTGCTATGGCATCATAACCCACAGCAACCTCCAAATCTTGGGCTCAAGCAATCCTCTTGCTTCAGTTTTTCTATTTTATGGTAGAGACAGGGGTCTTGCTTTTGCTCAGACTGATTTTGAACTTGTGAGCTCAAGTAATGCACCTGCCTCGGCCTCCCAGAGTGCTAGGATTATAGGCCACCATACCTGGCTAAGAAATGCTTTTATTTTATTTTTATTTTATTTTTGAGACAGGGTCTCTCTCTGTCACCCAGGCTAGAGTGCAGTGGCATTAACATTTGTAAGAAAATTCCATTTGATCCTCGAGCCTCACTGTGTTGCCCAGGCCTCTGATTGGTTTTTATGTCATTTTGTGTTTCCTGTCAGACACACTTCCCAGGTGAGTGAGGCTCTGTGTCACGAGTTAGTCCAAAAACCCGAGTCTGGGTGGCGCATGGTAAGCAGAGTTCACTGCCTCACGGCTCTGGAGGTGGGAAGTCCATGTCCACTGTCCATGTGCTGGCATCAGGTGGGGCCTATCCCCCCCCCCTTTATGATGAACTCACCCCACAGTAATGGCTTCATTCTGTTTGTGAGGGAAGAGGCCTGTGCTCTCTTCACCTCTTCAATGTCCCATCTCTTGATTCTGCTACAATGACAGGTAAATTTCAGCATGAGTTTAGAGGAGAAAAACTATTCAACTATAGTAGTGATTTTGTCTCTACTACAGCACTTTGATCCTCTGATGTTAGTGGGGCACATGCCTTTGGGTGTGGGGCCCCCAGCACCAGCAGCCCTGCCAGTTCCTACAGGAGTCTAAGCAGCACCCTAGGGCCCACTCTCCTCTTGATGGTGCTAGGCCTTTTCCTTAGGCCAGTTTCTTGCTCGAGTAGCTGTGTACAGCCTCTTCTTACTTGCTATTTCTGTGTCTGTGCATCTCCTGTTCCTGTCACTTGGGAGGGAAGACAGGACCATCTGAATGCAGTTGAATGTGTCCAGCTGTTGAGAGGGAGTCAGCCCTTCTGTCCAAGCCCTGGTCTGGGCTTGGGGTCAGGAATAGTAAAAAGCTCACACTGCCAAATCCAAAGAAAACACCTCCATAGGGTGTATATTCAATCCCAAGACCAGACTCCGGTGGCTGAGGCCTGGGGGCTTCTAGGGCCACACCCCTCAGACCAGACACAGCTGAAGCTCTGCTGCCTGAGCATGACTCACTGTTCTGTGCAAGCCTCAAGCTACTCTGGCGTCTGCATCTGAACACGCATTCCTAGAGATGACCAAACAGTTAGCTGGGCCCATGTCCACCCTTTCAGGGAAGGGGCACCAGCACAGGCCAGGTCATCTTCCCACCCAAGGTGCTGGTGCGCTGTTGTGATGGGCGGCCCTCCCACACCTCTGTCAGGCCCATGGCAAAGGGTGCTGTGGTGCAGGGGACAGGATTTTGCTGCGTTTGTGGTTGTGTTTGATGCTGTAGTATTTGATGGACCACCCTATAGGTGTGACCACTCCTGTTTGTGACAGCTGAGCCGAGGGGCCATCACAGGAGAGTGTGTTCAGGCTCCCTCCCTGGGATGTTGTGAGTTGGCAGGATCTACAAAAGGGCTCCCCAAGGGTCTGGGTGGAGAAGGTGGCCTAGAGCATGCTCAGGTAGGGGATGGTCAGCTCATCTCAGAGCATCACAAGGCCCAGACGTGCCCTCAGGTGAGTTGATGGCATATTCTAGAAATGTCACCACCTGTGATGAGGGTCAGTCTTGCTTGGAACTTGAGGTGGCAGTGTCTTGCTGGCACCAGTGTCAGGAGTCTCTAGAGTAACAGAACCAACCAGGAAGTATGGGGTGGGGAAAAAAGAGACAGACACAGATGTTTTAAGGTGTCTGTTTCTATGGTCCTGGGGTCTGCCAAGTTCAGAATCTGCAGGGTGGGCAGATTCTGGGAGGGGTCAGCGCTAAAGCTGGGGTCTAGGTGAGAGTTAAGGGGAGCTCTTTGCCTTCGAGGGACCTCAGGCTGGTCTCCCCATCCTTCAACTGATTGGATGAGGCCCACTTAATTATGGATGGTAATCTGATTTACTCAGAGTTTACTGATTTAAATGTTAATCTCATCTAAAAAAATTATATATATATATATATATATATGTATGTATATATACACCTGCACAGAAACATCCAGAATGTTTGACAAAAACCTGGATGCTGTGGTTCTATCAAGTTGATATTAACACACCTGTCATGTCTTAATTGGAAACTTGGCCTTGAAAATGATTGAGCCCTATTGCTGTACACGGAGGGCAGATTCTTTGCTTTCTGCTCTTACCTGTACACCTCTGTGCACTGGCCTTGACCAGGCTGGTGAACAGCACCTGGGAGGATTCATGCTGCCCTGCTATGTGACAGGCACACCCTCCCACCACCCCCATGTGGAATGATCCAGGTGCATTTCACATGGGTGTCAAGGGACCTCTGCTGGGGTTGAGGGGAGCCATCGGTGCCCCCCCTTCACTGTGACAGTAAAGTCACTTCCTATCTGTCCCAGTCAGTCTTAGATCCTGTGCCTGTGTCCCACAGTGCTGACATCAGTGGGGCATGCTAGTTAATAGAAATACCTGAAAGACAGACAGCTAACCTGCTACAGTATTTTCTGGTCCTTGGAGTCTTATGGCTCTGGGGATTTAGGTAGGGAGGAGGGTCCCAGGTGCTCCTCATGTGTTGTGGCTTTGTCCCAAAGTGTGGGGTCCTAACTTACTCATCTCTTTTCAGCGGCAGCAAGCCCTCTGCACATGCTGGCAACCCATGCGTCAGCGTCAGCCTCCCTGCCCACAAAGCGCCAGAATGGCGACCAGCCAGAGCAGCCAGAGCTGAAGCGGCTGAAAACAGAGGACAGCGAGAGTATTGTCATCGCCCTGAGCATGGACACGCCACCGGCAGCTGCGAGGGAGAAAGGCATCCAAAACTAGCATCTGGGAGAGCTTTTTTACTTCAAAAATATCAACTCTGTGGTGCCAAAAGGAGACATTGCCTCTCACCGATGCTCAGAGCGCATCCTCTCGGTGGGTAGAGGGCCCTGCGGTTGGACTTCACCTCTCAGCACTGAAAACACAAAACCCAGGTGGCCTTAAAGCTCCTTAATTTAAAGACAGAAGTCACACTTGAACAAAAACACAACAAAATTGGTTCTGAGATGGTGGCTCTGCTGCCAAGCACTCACCATGCCGCTGCCTCTGGGCGCAGCTTTTAACTACAAGTAAGAAAACTCCCGGGCCTTCCCCTGGACCAGACTGCACGTGAGGATGGTGGGCAGCGCCTGATGAGCAGGCCTCTGGGACTAGGGTCTCTCCAGAGGCCAGGCAGGACCCACCAGTGGCATTGGGAGATCAGACAGTATTTTATTGCTCTCATGTGGAATTAGAATATTTGATGTGTATGTTCTTTACACAATAATGGGGTCTTTGACATTTCACATCACTCCATTTCTGCTCTGGAAATTTTGGAATCACACAGGACTTTCGTGTGGATTTCATTTGGGGAAAGAAACAACATAATTTTGTGTTTTTGTTGTTTTCAGCCTAGCCCATGGAATGATTTACTTTTGCCTGTCTTGTTAAAGTTCAGAGGGAACTACTCTGTGACAGCTGCAGATGTCCCCTGGTGGAGCAGTTGCCTGATGGATTTCAGCACCTCCGTCTCAGTGGGTGGGACAGACAAGCGGCACCGCAGCCACAGGTGCAGGCCCAGGCACATGAGGCACATGTGAGGGCCCAGGGATGAGCCTGTCGTGCAAAAGAGCTGCCGGGACTCCTCGAGCTGCACTTAACTGTTCTCTTTCTTGGTATTTTTTATTGTTTGTTTCTTTGTGTTGACTTTGTCCCTGGCAAAATATTTTCACTCTAAGTAAAACCAGTCTGCTAAGTATTGTGTATGTTTAAAGTGACAGAGCCATTATTACTACATTTAGAAAAAAAGATTCAGTCTTTTTTTGTGCCCTTTATCACATCCTTGCCAGCTCTGGTGGCATCTGATGAGCTTTCGGCTCAACTGTGTTGGAGTTTTGCAGTTTTTCCCATGCAGCGAGAGCCCCAGCTGCTGGTTCATCCCAGGGTCTAGTTGAGCATCTTGCTGAGAAGCGCTGGAGATGGTTGGGCCATTTGCAGTAGGAAACTTCCTGGCCTTTCAGAACTGAACACTGTAATGCTAAGGCTGACCCTCCTGCAGATATTCAAAGGGAGAGGGAGGAGACAGGTGCAAGTGGGGAGTGGGGGCCCCACAGTCTCAGCTCCGCCTCCTGGGAGATCAGGACAGAGCAGAGAGCAAACAGAAAGGGCTCTAGCCTTATTGTGAATTTTTAATGTCATCATCATAACATTATTTATTTAAATGTAGTTATTTTGGTATTTAATTTTTTTAAAGAAAGGGGGAAAAAAACCTGTATTTTCCTGGTGAAATGAAACAGCTCAGAATGGTGTATTCAGGCAATTTTAAAACACTTATTTACATAAAGACCAAATATGATAAATCTCTTCTAAGTATTGTGTATCGATCCGCAGTATGGGGCTGTCACATGTCATTGCAGATGATGCATATTAAAAAGTCTGGAGTTACTGCATACTAGCTGGGTTATAACTCAGCCAGTTAGAGAATAAAAGTGAAACCGTAATTGGAATGAGACCCTATGTGTGACAGCAGTGAGCCGGCAGCATCTGGAGCTGGTCGGCCCCTCAGGGCTCAGTCTGCAACTTCTGAGCACTGAAAAGATACCTTGGAATGTATATTTTTGTCTTTTACTCAGAAGGTTTGCAATTTGCAAAATAATTTGGATTGTGCTGTTTCTTGTGTGGGGGAGAGGGGTTAAGGCCACTCCACAGAGCAGGGCCAGACCCATCAGTCACACCTAACAGGGGTTTTGCCTGGAGGCCCGCCCTCAAACTCTCAGTGGACAAAGGACACTGGCTTGTGCAGTGCTAAGCGAGTGGACTGCGTCCTTCTGGAGATGCATTTACACAGCAGGAAGCCAAACTCTGGGTAGATTTTCTCTACATAAGCTCAGTCCATAAACCGGTTACTTCTGATGTTAAAACATAGAATTTACAGATTTGGAGGTGTTTCTGTTGGGGTCACAGGTAAGAAACTGCCAGCCCCCAAATGTTAAGGAAAGGAAGCAGCATTCTCCGCCTGGTGCCGAGACCCAAGAGCACCTTGTCAGGTGTGGGCTCCCTGTTCTTTGCTTCTGCCTTGGCCGTAGGCTACTAAGGACATCCAGGAGATGCATAAACAAAACCACAGATCAGCAAACTGCCATGCCCAGGTCTTGTCAATCTTTAAGGCATACTTTTTAAATTCTGGATTTAGCTCTGACTTCCCAAGAGCCCCTGCTGAGCTGCCCTGGCATCACTGCCTGGGGCTCGCAGGCCAGCCTAGGTGTCCTGCCTGATGCCCACCATGTGTGGCAGGGAACGCCACGCTCTCCACTGTGGCTCCTCAGTGTCTTATTTTCAAGAAGGCTCCACTTTGACCTTTGCCAAACTTCTGGGCTCCTCAGGGACTAGAAACTGAATTTCAGCAGCTTTGTCCTGAACCAAACAAGAATACAAAAGGGAAACTCACGTGATCCAAATTACGTGGGGTGTTCCAAGTGTGCGTAATGCAATGTAGGGCTGGTGCTCCCTCACTTGAGGATAGTGTGCTTGTGGACAGATGGCCTCCTGAGATACCCACCACTCTGTGATTGTCCCCTGCTAGAGTAACAGTAGCTGGTAGTTGTGGTTGGGGGGGGGGAGGGCAGTGTCAGGACTTGGGGTTTCTGTGCTGTGGGACACAAGGGGAGAAGCGACAATCTTTAACCCTAACTTCCACTATTCTAGAAAGTATAGTGGTGATTTGTGTACAAAGATTTGAAATTTTTAAAAAGTACCAAGTTCCTGAAATTCAATAAAATATTTTTATTAATTTTAATTGAATACAGAGTATCATTTTCATTTTGATAAATGTAGAGATTTCTGTTTTACTTTTTAACTCCCTGCTCTGTTCTGAGCACACCAGAGGCCCAGAGCCTGGGAGAGTTTGCTAAGGAGCTACTCTGAGCACCAGCATGGGGGCTCTGCCATGAGACAGGGGGTCCAGTGTCTGCACACGAAAAAGTCACTACTTCACAAGCAGTGGAGACAAAGTCTGGCCAACTTTACTTATGATACGGTTTTTGACAGTTATTTTGAATAGTGAGACCTCTATGTAAAAATTTTTTAAATGAGTTCAGTATGGAAGCTCACATCTGTAATCCCAAGTACTTGGGAGGCTAAGATGGGAGGATCACTTGAGCCCAGAAGTTTGCTACCAGCCTGGGCAACATAGCAATTTTACTGAAATTGTGATTGTCAATACCATTTCTTCTGCAGACTTGCCCTTCATCCTAAGGATAAAGATTACTGCAAACCCCCCTGAGATGTATTTTGTCATGAGATGAAAAAGACCCTTTCAGCAGAGGCATATGGGTATAACGTTTCAAAACAGTGACACTTTGGTATTCCAGCTCTTGGGAGATCTGTGATACAGCCTGTAATGTTCTGATGCTTCCTAAGGTATTATCAGGATTAACCCCAGATAGGAGGGAAGAAGAAGGTGAAAACACTGGTCCTTTGGGATCTAAATGAACCTAAAATTTAGTGTTCACAGATGGAGAGTTCACAATGGGAGTGTTTTGTTCCCTAAGCTTATGTCTTAAACATAAAGCACTTTATGGGAGGTGCCTGTGAGTAGGGCACCGGTCCCATATACCCCTGAGGGGTGGCAGGTTCAAACCCAGCCCTGGCCAAATTGCAACAAAAAAATAGCCAGGCGTTGTGGTGGGCGCCTGTAGTCCCAGCTACTCGGGAGGCTGAGGCAAAAGAATTGGCTAAGCCCAGGAGTTTGAGGTTGCTGTGAGCTGTGTGATACAGAGGGCAATAAAGTGAGACTCTTGTCTCAAAAAAAAAAAATAATAATAAAGTTTATCATATACAGGCAGTCCCTGGGCTATGAACAAGATAGGTTCTATAGGTTCTTAAGTTGAGTTTGTATATAAGTTGGAACAGATACATTTACCTGTTACCTGTAATAGCCTGCTTTTTTTTTTTGTTTTTTTTTTTTTTTTTTTTTTAGACAGTCTCAAGCTATCACCCTGGGTAGACTGCCGTGGCATCACAGCTCACAGCAACCTCAAACTCTTGGGCCCAGGCAATTCTCCCACCTCAGCCTCCCAAGTAGCTGGGACCACAGGTGCCCACCACAACACCCAGCTATTTTTTTTGTTGCAGTTCTCATTGTTTAGCAGGCCCAGGCCAGGCTCAAACCTGCCTGCCTCAGGTGTATGTGGCTGGTGCCCTACCCACTGAGCTACGGGCGCCTCCCAATAGCCTCTGTTCTAAGTGTGAGTTATCATACGCCAGTCATGTTGTAACTTGGAAACTGCCTATATGTATATACCAAGAGCCTGTCTTTCCTTACAAAAGGAAGTATCCGTTATAATTCTTGTCAGGTCCGTTCGTGTTAATAGATGCTTGAAAATGCACCATATTCTGACACCTCTGTCAGGAAGAGACACCTGATAACTGGTTAAGGTTCACTTTGCTTAAGTTAAACTGAGTCGAAGAGGTAACAGCTATCACGAGGATAACCTAGATCTGTCCAAGAAAAAGAGGAGGTGGAAAGAGGAGGCCTCAGGTACAGGCACAGTCTTGTAACTGTGGTAGGAGGGCTTCAGTGTGGCCAAGAAGGTACCACTGGTTACTGTCGGGAGGCCATCCACGGGGGACCACACTTCCCACAGAAGGAAGATACCACAGCACATCTGAGCTACATGCAACTCGGGCTGAGAGAGGCAGGTGAAGGGAATCACAGCACATAGTGACCTCAGCTTCATCCCCCACCCCACCAGATCCTACAACATGCTGCTGTAGACCTACTGTGTGTTCCTTTCTATGCCTAAGTCACCAGCAATACAGAATCAGACTTCAAAGTGTGTTCCCAGTGACTGATGAGCTAATTCAATGTCCTTTATTTGTTTTTTATTACTATTAAATCATAGCTGTGTACATTAATGCGATCATAGGGCACCATACACTGGTTTTATAGACCGTTTGACATATTTTCATCACACTGGTTAACATAGCCTTCCTGGCATTTTCTTAGTTATTGTGTTAAGACATTTATAGTCTACCTTTAGGATGTATACATGTTTCACATGTATCCTTGT